>CATKHJ010057052.1:0-15589 GCA_949750685.1 Vernicia montana
ATTGAACAATTGAAACAAGTTAATTAATTCAGATTCTAATTAACAAATAAAAGAGCATTGATTCAATTGAAACAAGTTAATTAATTCAGATTCTAATTAACAAATAAAAGAGCATTGATTCAATTGAAACAAGTTAATTAATTCAGATTTTAATCAACATGCCTTTAAAAAGCAATTAAAGGAAAAGGGGATCATATTATGGGAAAGAGGAAAACAACGATCAGGATATGATAAAAGAACTTAAAAGAAAGGGAATAAAAGAAAAGGGGAACATGCAAAGGGAAATAAAGCAATAACAACAAAGCAACAGAAGAAACTAAGCTAAAAGAAAACTAAAAGCAAACAAAAGCAAGCAAAGAAAGAAAATAAATAAATAAATAAATGAAAAATGAAGAAAATAAATACCTTTTGATGACGGTGCTTCGGGACTTATGGACGGAGCGGGCGACCGGATCGCAATTCACCTTGAATTGACTCGGCGGAACCAAAGCCTCCTAATGGCTATTCGGACGGCTCTTAGGACTCTCTCGAACTGGCTTGAGAGAATCCACAAACAGCCACCCAACAAGAACAAAGATTTAGACTAAAAGGCAGCTCTTTTCGAACCAAGCCTTTAAAAAATGGCTAGCTTTTAACCAAATATACTTGATTTAGCTAGCTTTGAGTGTGTTAACTTGTGTAGAATGAGTTGGGGGGGAGGGGGGGTAAGTTTATATAGGAATAAAAGCTAGGTGAGTTTTTGTCTTTTTTCGATATGGGATTAAGTGTTTTGAAGCCTGAAACCGCACACGGAGGATTTTGGACCGCACACAGAGAAGACGGACCGCACAGCCCCCTTTTGGAACTGTACAAGGCATGTGTGCGGAATCGCACAAGGGCTGTTCGGTCCTTGGAGGGCCCTGTGCGGTCCTCCAGGTTCAGACGGCCGATTCGTCAGATTTTTCGACCCTTTCTTGCTCGTTTTAGTTTCCGAGGCTTAATCGCACGTCCGAGGAGGCTTAATCGCACATCCGAGGGTTCAAACGGTGTAAATTTCAGGGTTCAAAACAACATATCCAAAATTGATCTTAGAATTCAATTCATAGAAAACTTTGTGACCGTTTCAATTCAATTATATTTCTGTTACAGGGCAGACTGACCCTGTTACACTGTTTTGAGTATAACTAAAGATTTATGTTTTCAATTGTAATTTGTTTTTAGTGGGAGATACTAGAGATATTAAGGAACATTTCATATGTTTTTAGTTTAACCCAGTTGCATCTTTAACATCCTCAAATCAGAAGCTCTATTCTAGTTTGCAATTTGAATCCAAATACAAAGTCAGTTATAAAGCAAGCTGTATTTCTCATACTACACTTAAAATTTTATCAAAAAATTTTGTGGATCAATTATATACATATTAATGATCATTTAACTAGTTTTAATTTCTTCTAATTTAGTCTCTATCATGCTCAATTCATGAGATATATTCTCAAGTCTATCAATGGTGTTAGATTACAAAGGTTTTCATACCTTATCACATTTACTGGGTCACATCTCACAATACACATATCCAATTTAAATTTTCTTATACAAAGAGTTTATACACATATCAATTATCATTTTCATGTTTTATACTTGACTTAATTCAGTCTCTAAATTCATCTTTTAGGATACTTCATTTCGGACTGCCCATTCAATCTCTATACAGAATTAGTTTCAGTTCAAGCGGGTTTTCTCTTGGTACACAGTAAATATTTTAAATTAATTTTATATGTGAACACTTGATACATTTACCTACAACTTTTATATTTTGACTATGTCCAAATTATGTTTATAAGACCCTCTATAGGTTCACACAGTCCGAGTTTACTCAGAAATCCTTCAAATCCGAGTCAGTTCCCTTACAAGAGAAATATCTAATTACTCACCAAGAATTTCACAAAACCCTTTTATGGGATTATAATTAAGGTAAAAAAATACAACTTTCATGTTTTATACTTCTCCAAATTCAGCCTCTAAAGTGTCATTATGGGTGTTCCAAGTTTCTACTCAAATCAAAACCTAGGTTTCCCAATTCAAGTTCAATAACCAAATCAAGCTCCATCATGCAATTTAAATTCAATCAACTCATAAATTATTTCAATTCACTTCATAATACATCTATAAATATCAAAAAAATAAAAATAATTAATTTTCCCAATTTTACCTTCATAGGGCGAACCATGGAAAGGAAGAAAAGAGAAGAATTTCTTTAAACTTTACCATAAAACTTTAATTATTCAAGTTTAAAATGAAATTTGGAAAGAAAGATTTGAAGTTACCTTGAAGTTTTATAAAGCTATGGTGGAGTGCTAGAAGGGCCAGCCATCCTTTGAGAAAAATGACTAGAAATTTCTTTTTGTGACAAATGATGAAACTTAGATGATTTTAAAGCTCTTTGGATAAACTTTAAGTAAATGAATGGTGTTGATTTGCTTAGATTAATCTAATGGCTAGTAATTTAACTAAAATTTGATTTTACAATATTCTTTTTTATTTAAATAAATATGACCATATATTTGTTAATAGGAAATTTCTATGTAGCTTCCTCACTTATATAATAATTTTTGACTAATAACAATTGTGGGGTCCATTTCATTCATTTAGTTTGACCATTTATTTCCATGCTATTTCAAGTTAATTTTTCCCTTCTATCAACCATAGTAGGCCGGCCATGTTACTACATGGTTAGGCCTTCCACTTGTTTCATATATTCATTTACATTTGACTCACCATTTTCATATTTTTTGTGAAATGACCGTTTTACCCTTTTTTTACTCTATACATTGTTGTAACAGATATCGATGCAGTTCATTAACCTTATTTCATTAATCATGTTCATAATATTTTTATGAATTCATATGTACCATAATATCACAGTAACATAATTAAATAAAAAAAAATTGTGTGCATTTAATCGTGTTTCGTTTTAGTTCCTATTAATCTCATTATCTCATTAAGCATTCAAATTGCCTTCCAATGACATTATTGTTAATTCATAAGAATTAACTGGATTCAGAATATTATATCAAGTGAAGGAGAACAAGATGGCTATGCTTGTAAATCAATATGAGCTCTTCAAGATGAAATTGGATGAGACTATAACTTAAATGTATGCTAGATTTGTTAAGATAGATGGTAGTCTCAAGCCTCTTGGGAAGACATTCACAAATGTTAAATTAGTGGAGAAAATCCTTAGAGTCTACCTAAAGAATGGCTTCCCAAGGTCACTTCACTCAAAGATGCAAAGGACTTGACCAAAGTCCCTCTTGATGAGTTATTGGGTAATCTTATTGATTGTGAGATGACACTTAAAAGAGAGGCTTTAAAGGAACCAAGCAAGAGCAATACCAAGTCCACTGCTTTGAAGGCTTCTTAATTCTTCAAGTTCCAATGAAGATAGTGACTTTGATGATGAAGAATTTGCCTTGTGGATAAGAAAGATGAAGAAATTGTTCTTGTCAAACAAAAAGATCAAACCTAAGAAAAACTTTAAGAAGGATAAGAGTGACTCAAGCAAGAAAGATCTGATTATTTGCTATGAATGTAACAAATCGGGTCACATCAAGGTAGATTGCCCCAAATTGAAGAAAGTCCACAAAAAGCTAAAGTAAGCTCTCAAAGCCACATAGGATGAGTCTAGTGAATCAAAGAGTGAAGAATTTGATGATGAGGTGGCAAACTTGTGTTTCATGGCTAGAGAGGAAGCTTCAAATGAGGTAATTTCTTCCATTGATAATGATAATGATGATGATGATAGTTCTTTTTTGGGTAAATTGCCAGAGGAGTCATTAAACTTTGGGCGTTGTTTCAAATTGGTCACTAATAATTTTTTCCTCTCAGATTTGTCATTGAACTTTAAAAAATATATCAATATACGGTCACTTGGCAGTACCGGACCAAAATTTTGGCCGACGAGCTGACGTGACACGACATGTCAGCAGGTTGGACAGTCAGATTGACACATCAGTGCCAGATTAGCACCACGTCAACCAACTTTTCCACGTCATACTTGCATTAAGTTGCTAATAATTTTTTATTTTAAAATAATAAACTATTTTTATTATTTATTTTAAATAATTTTAAAAATCAAAAAAAAAATCAAAAACCATGAGAACACAATCTAGAAAATTCAAATATGATCCAGAAGAAAAAATGAAACTAAAAACTAAAAAATAAAAAAATAAAAATAAAAAAAAAACTAAAAGTTCAAATCCAGCAAGATCTCTTTAGATTTTTTTTTTCTAATAAAAATAATTAAAAAAATCTAAAATTCAAATTCATATCTCTTTTGTTCTTATCTAATGGTGCTACCTTTTCTCATCATTTCAAGAACCAATATCTCTAACACCCAATCTTACAGAGGCAACTTTTGCTTTAAAGGCATCTATATCTAGCTTTTCTTTCTTTCATAAGGACTTCTTTTTCTTGGGCTTCTTAAATTGAAGCATCTTTTTATGAGTATGGAAATCTAAAGTGATTTTTCTGGAGAAGCTAAGATCTACAAAGCAGTTCAGATTCATTGTACCTAATTTAAATCTAAAGACTCTTCTCTCCTCTCTGTGTGTGTTGGTGTTTATGGTAATAAGAGATTCGACCACTGAGTTTGATCTGAAGCTGCCAGTAGCCATTGTAGGAACCTGTGCCCTCGATCGGTGACTCCCAGCATCAATTCACCTTCCGCTGCCGTCACTTGTGGACCCAACATCACCACTGTCTCATGAGCTTCATCGGCTGTCCCTCTCGGCCAAGGTGAGTTCAGTCCATCACAAGCTTAAATGACATCATGACTGCTCCTTTGACTCCGATCTTTGAGATAATTTCAACCGACATCTCGAGATTTGAATCAATGAGTATTTTGGGTTCCTTAATTTTCTTGGATTTCTTGACTCTTCTCTAGTTATGTTGTTCTTTGGATTTGTTTTTTTGTAACCTACTGGTTCATATGAAAAGATTTACTTTAGTTATTACATATGTGGGTAGATTTGTTCCTTAGTACAGATTTAGGATTGATAATTTTTTGTCAGATTTATGATATTTGATGGGATTCTTGCTGAAATATTGTCTTTTGCTGATTTGTTAGATGGTTTTTTGAAGATGACCCAGCTAGCTATTTTTGCAATCTGTGCGAGTAGAAGATATTTAGCAGATCTTAAAAGATATGAATATCAATAAAAAATCGATTTGGGTTGGAAGGACAAAAAAAAAGAGAAGATCGAGAGAGAGAGAGAGGTGAAAGAGAATGATGGTGAAGGTAAACAAAAAAATAATTAAGTGAACAATAATTAAATTTTGTTTATTATTGGTAACATAATTATAACTAATTAAGTGATTTTGTTTATAATTAATTTTTATTTAATTAATATAAGAGATTTTGTTTATAATTAATTTATCTCCGCCACGTGTCACTCATGCATTGGAAATTAAGTGGTAATTCTGACCAAATTGGTCCTACATTCTACTAGTTTAACTTAACTGATGTGGCATCCGATGTGGCCTGGCGCTGACGAGGCAATGATGTGTCAGGATGAGTGATATGATTTACTAACATGGCATGCTACGTTAGCCTACCAGCTGAAAAATATATCCGGTTGGTCCAGGTGACCGTATAATGATACAAATTTCAAAGTTTAGTGAAAAATCTGAGAAAAAAAAATAATTAGTGACCAATTTGAAATAACACCCAAAATTTAGTGATCTCTTTAGCAATTTACCCTTCTTTTTCTTATGAAGAACTTGTTGATGCTGTAGAGGCTATGAATGGTGACTTGGATAAGGCCCATAAGAAAAATTAAAATTTTCAAAAGCAAATTTAAACTTTGAAAAATGAAAGTGAAACTTTAAAAAAGCAAATTGATATTTTGCAAAAAGAAAACATTGAGATTTCATCAAAGTTTCAAGGGTTTAAGACTCTTGTTAAAGAAAATGAAATTTTAAAAATTGAGGTTCTTAACCTTAAAACTTCACTTTCAAAATTTTCAAAACAAAAGAAAAACTTAATGAGATTCTCGATTGCCAAAAGTCTCCAAATACCAAATATGGTCTTGGCTTTACTCATGCATCACAATCTACACACTCAAGGACCATATTTGTGAAGGCCTTTATGCCCAAGGACCATAGTTCTAAAATATCTCATGCTAAAGCATTAAATTCTAAGGGATGCTAATTTAGGCATGCTAATTATATTTGTACTATTAGGCATTGTAATTATTGTGAAAATTTTAAGCATGCTAATTATATTTGTGCTATTAGGAAAAGCCATCTAAGGTATATCAAAGAGGCTTTAACTAAGAACACAAAGACTAACCCTTATGGACACAAGTACATTTAGGTACCTAAAGTGAAATGAGTTGCTTCTTGTAGGTATGCTTAAAGTCCATAAAGCATAAAAGAAAATGGTACTTGGATAGTAAAAGCTCAAAGAACATAACCAGTGATTCTAGTCACTTTACATACCTTAAAAAGAAGAATGGAGGGCATGTAACATTTGGAGACAAAGCCAAGGGTAAGATTGTTGGCATTGGCAAGGTTGGTAAGGATGATTCTCTCATTCTAAACAAAATTTATTTGGTTGATGGTATAGCGTCAGTACTATTATTTGTACATATGAGTTTGTGTAGATTGTGGAAAATATAGTAAAATACCCTGTGGTTTCACACTTATTTTAAATGGGGGTCGTGGTTTGTTTTGTGATATTTTAGTACCCTATATTGAATGTTATTTGACACATTAGTGACAATTGACATAACGCCGTTAAAAATGCTGACCTAAAATTTTAAAATTATTGAATATTTTCTGACGTGGCAATCAAAACTAAAAAATTGAAAAAAAAAACACAGCGTTTTATATCAATGCTTTGTGTTTAACTTTCTCTTTGAATTTTCGCTTACTTTCCTTCTCTAAATCATCTTCTTGAAATTAAGCTTCAATGGATCTACACTTATTGATATAACAAATGATTCACCGATTGTTGGGCTTGCGATGGGTGGCTTAGAGACTCCATCCTATGCCATAGCCTAGCAGAAAAGCTTTAATAGAGCCAATAATCAAATTCATCAAAACTCATAATCCAATCCAATCCAATTAATTATTAAATACTCTTTAAATCAAATCAAATCAAATACCCATAAAAAAGAAATGAACTTTAAAACAATCAAATTACATAAAACAACAACAATAAATAATACCATCCAAATATATTATTCTCATCAACCAAACCCGCCGATAACCCATCCATTGAGTTTTTACAAAGATCTTCAACCCACCAAAACCCAATCAATAAATCAAATCAAATTAATTAAAACCGGATCCAAATCCCACAAAAATTAACAAAGTAAAAAACCACAAAAAACCCAAAAAAAATTTATAAAAAAAATTTGAAAATCCATCTTTAAATACCTTTAAGTTGTTTTTGAAGGAGGAGGCTAGCTTGAGATGCCATAATAGAAAGAAAGAAAGAGGTTTAGAGAGAGAAAGAACGTTTTAGAGAGAGAAAGGAAGAGGAGAGAGAAAAAATTGAAAAGCCAACAATATAAAACGCAGTGCAAAAACATAAAACACTGCGTTTTATAATTTTTTTTTTCAATTTTTTTAGTTTCAAACTTAAACTCTGTGTTTTGGTTGTCACGTTAGCAAATGTTTAATAATTTTAAAATGCCACGTTAGTATTTTTGACGCCATCACGTCAATTGTCATTGTTGTGTCAAACGGTGTTAAGTACATGGTACTAAAGTGTCACGAAATAAACTACAACCCCCATTTAAAATAAGTGTGAAACCACATGGTATTTTACTGTAGTTTCCTCTTATTTATATTCTAAATAAGTGTCATTTAGAGTAAAATATTGAATGGAAGGAGCAACCAATTTTTATTGGAAATGTCAAATTGTCAAGTAATTGCAAGTGTTTGTAAATGCCCACTAGGGGCTTGGTTGTCAACAATACCAGTCCTCTTCATAGAGGAAAAACTTTCAAAAATAAGTTAGAAAACATTCAAGTGAGTAAAATTTAGCAACTTTTGCATCTTAACATTTATGAGTGAAACTAAAACTTGTAGGCACAAAAATTACACTCACAAAAGACTAATCCTCTCATATTATATGTTATCGTGACTAAACCTATTGAAGGGATGATATATTATAAAGTTATTCTTTTTTGTGGCCTACTACACTTTTCTATTGTTGAATATTGATTTGTGTTTCATTCCTATATAAGTGCATTCACTACAAGAAAAATTTAAAGTAGCGACTACATAAATTCGTCGCTAATTAATATAATTTAGTCGCTAAATAAAAATAGCAATCAATTAACAACAACAAAATTTAGTCGCTATTTGTCTAGTAGCTAAATTAAATTAGCGAGCAACTAGTCGTTAATTAGTGACTAGATAAAAAAAACGTCGCTACATAGCGACTATACATGTTAGTCTCAAAAAAAAAAAAAAAGTAGTCACTATTTTCCATGAATAGGAGAGTTGTGCGACTGGTTATAGCGACTGTTTTGCTATTACTGATATTGTAGTCATGGACTAGCGACAATCAGCTAGTCGCTAAAGTAGTAGCTAAATTTTTTTAAATATTAAAATTATAATTTAATTAGCGACTACTTAGCTACTATTTTACGTAGTTACTATTAATTATAATATTTTTTAATAACAATATTATACAATATTTGTTAGTCCTAATTAATCATATTTATTATTCACAATGAAACAATGAAAATTAAATAGAATAATTGTATAAAATAATGTAAACAATATATTATTTAAAATACAATAAAAAAATATGATACAATATTATATGATACAATAAAAAAAATCAATACAATGCAATGGAAACAAAAATAAAATGAAAAAAGTACAATATCATCTCTAGAAGAGCAAAGGTACCTCCATACATAAAAGACAAGAGAGTTTATGCCTGATGGGTGGTATGATTGCGGTGGGACGGAAAGATCGTTGATACTTCCATAACCGTCTCTCACAAATGTTGTAGGTTAGATAGGATAGACATTTGCATGTCATGATAAGCTAACATCAACAATCCTTTCAGCTCATCCTTAATAATCACGGGAATGTGCTCGACGTCATCGTTATTTTTTTGTGAGGACGCAATTGTTTCGGTGGACGATCTACTGCTTGTGAAGGAATAGCACAGGCGCTGCCACTTCTATTTAGCATTACCAATGTATATGTATACATCATCATCTAAATCTTGGAATGAAGCATGTGATTCCTGCACATCGGGCACCGCCGCTTGTGACTCCTACATAACATAAAAAATATTTAAATTATATTTTACAAATTAACTTAATTTGAAAGATACAACATAAAAAATATTTCTAAAAAAAATCTAGCAGAGTTTTCCCTGTATCAGTGACAATCCAACCTCAAACTGAGGCATATTTGGTACCTAGAAAAGTTTACAATACTCCAAAATAATCACCTCATCAACTCTCTCTCTCTCTCTCTCTCTCTCTCTCTCTCTCTCTCTCTATATATATATATATATATATATATATATATATATATATATATATATATATATATATACACTTCAAAATCAACATATATACACAATTCCACACGAACAACAAATAATTAAATTTATAATAACGTTGTGAACCTTCAATTTTGCACCCTCATGATGCTGTCGCAGCTTAACACTTGCTAAATTTAGTGTGCTATGCAGAGCCGGTACAACAGTCCCGTTAGCCGGTTAGCGGGCAGGGGTTAAGGGGGCAGCGCCCCGGAAAGGTAAACGATTTAAATTTTCCAACACAGAGCGACATCACTTTTTTTATCATGACCGGACTTTCTGTACCAGACAGCACTTTCCCGAAACTGACCAAATTTTTCCCAAAATTGATTGTCAAATTGTCCGATAATTAATTTTGGATTCACTGACACTGACCGGTAATTTTTCAGACTTTAGAATACCTCGAAAACTGACCTGGAGGACCCTACACTCATGCTGCCATGCGGGTGTCTGCGAGGGACAGCTGCTGATGCGTCAGACGTCTTGGGGCCGCCGCGATCGATCTGGCGCGTCTGCGCATACCCACCTAACACGCGTCGTACTAACTCGTGTCATCCGCGTTAGTACAATGCTGAATCGTTCGCCAAACAATCTGGGCGGATCTGCCAGCCCCTCCGGCGGATCAGCAAGCCCCGTTTGTAAGATTCTGACACGGACGCGCGTAGATCTAACGCGGATCGGCAGCCTTCCCTCCCGAAAAGCCCCCTGTGCACAGAAATTCCAAATTTGCCCCCCCTTCAGCTTACTTTTTCAGCCCTTTTTGGTCTTTTCATCCACTTTCATTTCCTATAAATACCCCCTTCATTTTTCATTTCATATGACACCAAGAGTTAGTTTCGAATTTTCTACTGCTCTCTCTCTCTTTCTCTCTCTAATTAATTAAATTCTCTTCGATTTTAATTAATTAATTTTAATTTATCCTCCACTCAATTCGATTAATTAATCATTTTAATTAATTAAAAATTGAGTAATCAATCCTTTTAAATTAATCTTCCTTAAAGTTAATTTAAATCCAACCCACCTCTTCGAAACGGAACTCCGATCCAGTAAAATCATCCATCTATCACACATCCCAAAAAAGAAGGTTTAAATTCTTACCCTCACTCAACCCCCAAACCAAATCAATCCAACCAAACTGATCAACCCCTAAATCCTTCTACCTCACCGTGGAATGAACTAAGTGGGTTTTGATCACAATCTAATGGGGTACGTAGGCATGTTTTAAATCTAAATCCAAGCCTCAAATCCAAATCCCAATTAATCCCTTTCCCCTTTTAATTTGTGCTCTCTTATAAATTTTAATTATTGCAATTAGTTAATTATTATTAAGAAGCGATTTTGTGGTTCTCCTAGAATCCTTAAGGACTAGAGAGAATACTCTCCTTAGCTTGTAAATGCTTTCAATTACTTGATCTTTACTTTTTTCCATGCATTCATAATTATATCATGTTCATGCATTATAATAATCATCAATACTCGTCATCTATGAAATCAATTTCAAAGTCAAATCAAACTTAAGAGCCAAAATTGAGATTATTTAAAACCAAAAATCTAGTCCCCGAACTCAACTTGGTTCGAAGGGTAGTGACTTTATCCTTGGGTAAACTAATCAAAAAAAATTTTGGAGTCAATCTTGAGTTTTTCCTTAATTTTTCCATTTAAATAAATTAGGGTGGCGTGGTGCTTTGTAAAGAACCATCGGATGAACATGTTCCTTGCATATCTACAACAAATAATAATGCTAGTTGTCAATAATTTAACATGTCAATTAATTAAACAAAATAATTTAAGGAATGTTTACAAATCAATCATCATCCGATTCAACATCTATTTCTTGTTCGGATTCCGAATCTGAATATTCCGAATCAAATTTCGGCCCCTTATATGAATCAGTTTCCTCTTCCTCAATTTTTATGACGTCCCCATTCATATTGACTAAGGAGGTTGGTTGTTCGTCAGGGACATCCTCTATAGCATAGAATTCCATCTTGTCCTCTTGGAATGGTGGGAATTCATACGAAGATGGAAGTTCTCCTGACGATTCACTTTCTTTAATAACAACCTTCGGTTTTACTTTGCTAACAACCAACCAGTCGATCCTGTCACGTCTCAAGCTTAGATATGTGCAATAATATACCTGAATCGCTTGAGAAGCTAGAATAAAGGGTTCGTACTTGTTGTATATCTGTCTTTGGTTGACTTCAACAATATTATATTCAGGATGAATCTTTGTCCCGACGATCAGTGTGGGATCAAACCATTCACACTTGAACAATACAGTTCTTTTCAAGAGCCAACCAGGATACTCGAACTCCATAATTTATTAGAGAGGACCATAGTAGTCGTTCTCATGATTTTCACCGTAGTTGGATCCTTTTATGCAAACGTTAGTGTTCATTGTTCCTCGTATTAAACCATACACTTCAGAATGGAATTTATAACCATTCACAAAATAACTCGGATATGTTATCACGGTTCTTAATGGTCTATTCACCAATTCTCTAAGGTTATAGTTGGAAACATTACCCTCATCACGTGCCTACAAATAATAACTTGCACAATTGTCTTAAAATTTAATGCAAATAATTTAATTAAACAGCCGAATAATATAGATGATACTTACATATGCATCGAACCATGATGGGAATTCTTTTTCAAGCAATGCATCTATTTCTTCCAGCGTTATGTCATAACGCATATTGCATAAATATTCAATGTACACCCTAACAAATGGCTCCACTTCTTCATAGTTAAGTAAAACATACAAGTGAGCCACTTGATAGTCTTCTACAGTAAGAAGCCTTGATTTTGAGCAACTAAACACATGACCGAGATATTTGAAAATATTGAGTGTATATTACCATCATCATTTTGAGGAGCCCTCGTATGCCTTATGTGTACATGATCTTCAAAGTAATAGGAGCAAAATGTTGTTGCTTCTTCCACAATGAAAATATTACATATAGATCCCTCGACCCTTGACTTATTGCCCACATTAAGTATTGTGTGAATGGATTAAGTTGTTTAATCCATTCACACAATACTTTTTTCACTTTCTTGTCTAATGTGTAGCATGCTTTTGGATACCTACCCAAACGATCCATTGCCAGTTTCGGGCGTCGACAGTACTCATTCAACTCTTGCCTTGACTTTTCTGTGTCTTTGATTTTTCCCAGCACATTCATTATCATATTGAACAAATTGTTAAATAAATTTTTTTCAATGTGCATGACATCCAAGTTATGTCTGACGAGGAGAGACGTCCAATACGGCAAATCCTAAAATATGCTCTTCTTCTTCCACCCGTGATTTTTAGTAATACGAGTGTTATGTTCTAGATATCCTAATTTTGTTACCTTCATTAACCCTAATTCATTAATATGATTCAAAATATTAATACCAGACATAATTGGGGGTGCCATGTCACTCACAACCCTGTTATTCCAGAAGGAGACCCGATTCTTCCTAAAAGGATGTTCTGGTGGTAAGAACTTACGATGGTTGTTGAACCATGACTACTTTCCACTCTTTGAAAGTGTTAAAACATCTGATTCTTCCATATAATAGGGATAAGCCAATTGTCCTGTTGTACTCCAACCTAAAAATATAGAAAAAGCCGGGAAGTCACTGATTATCCATATGAGGGCTGCACGCAACTGGAAGTTCTAATTTTTAGAGATGTCGTATGCCTCAACACCAACATCCCATAAAATTTCAACTCGGCTATTAATGGTTGTAGGAAGACATCAATCTTTTCTTTTGAATTTTTGGGACTCGACACTAGAACTATGAGGAACATGGCATTTGCTTTTATGCATATCGAAGGAGGAAGATTATACACTGTTAGGATCAGCAGCCAAGATGAGTATTGTTTCCCTGATTGACCAAAAGGTTGGAAACAATAAGTACACAAACCAAGTCTAACATTTCTTGTCTCAACTACAAACTTTAGGTGTACGTCATTAAAGTGCTGCCATGCAATTGAATATGAAGGGTGACGTATTACCCCCTCTTCTACCTTATGCTCCACGTGCCATCTCATCTCTGTAGCTGTTACATTCGAATTGTACATCCTTAGGAGTCTCAGTGTTACAGGAAAGTAAACCATGACTTTATAAGGAACATTTGTACTCCTTGAACTAGATTCTACTCGATTCAATCTCTTGTACCGTGGGTGGCCACAAAACTTGCATTCTGTCAGATCAATATCTTCACCCCAGTACAACATACATCCATTGAAGCAACAATAGATCCTATGTACCGGTAGGCCCAATGCGCGAATCAACTTTTTAGTGTCGTAGAAATTATCAACTATATTATTATTTTTTGGTACAATCTCCTTACACACTTTAGCAATATCATCAAAAGCTCTTTTCGGACAAGTGGTGCTCGGATTTAATATTCATCAATCAAGCTACTAATGATAGTTGCGAGTGATTCTCACACCCGTCCCATTGTGGTATGTTTGCATAAGCTAGCATGTCAAAAAATTATTAGCATGAGGATTGGGAATCTGGTCCTCTTCTATTCGACTGAAGTCGAGACCAGCAGTATCCATTACCATTTGCTTGTAAGCATTACCAAACGTCTCTTCTTCATTCCCAAACGTTGGTTGTTCATCCGGGACATCATAGTCAACAGAACCGGTATTCATTAATAAGGGTTTTGTTTCATCATGTAGTGTCTATACAAAGTAATACGATATGAACCCATGCTTCATCAAGTAGTACTTTACCAAATTAGGTTCTCAAAATGTGGTATTCGACACTTTTTCAATGTGCACGGACTCTTGATCTTACTTTTGTCCTTCCATGCAGTTTGTGCACATGCGAATTCTATAAATTCTTCTAAACCGCTAATAAATTCGGGTGTGAGGAAATCATTCATAAGCTTCGAATACATCCATATGCAATCTGAGGCCATGATTTAAAATAATATGCATTTATACGATATATGAATTAACCTAATTACGCCTTGAAAATCCAACAGAGTTTCATCTTAATTTAACACTAAAACCCCTAATAATATAACATATTGTGAACCTTTAATTTTGCACCTCAGTGTGTGGTTGAACCTGACTAACCATTGGCGGAAGTGTGGCGGTAAAGCGGAAGAAGAAAAGCAGAAAATGGGCCCGAAAACCAGACCTGGGCCTGCGGGTCCCGCAGGAATGGCCTGCGGTACCGCAGGCCAAGCCTGCGGTTGCCGTAGGCTCTCCTGCGGTTGCCGCAGGAGAGTTTGCGGCAGCACTTTGCTGCCGCAGGGTCCCCCTGCGGTACTGCAGGGGCCCTGTGCGGCAGCGCTTCCCTGATTCCGAATCCCACATCTGAAAAATGGGAAAACAGTCCCCCATCCCTTCTACTATATATTCAGACCCTTCAAGACAGTTGAAGACACTCCTGGACTTGCTTGATTAACCGGAAATCTCAAAGCAAGCCTGAAAAGCTCTTTTTTAGCTTGTTCCATAAATAAGGAACGAGTCCTTTAGTTCTAAAGTTTGTTCTTTTATTTTTTATTCGCTTTGCTATTACTCCTTGCTTTGCAAAGCAAATTGGGTTGCGACTTCCCGAGCCGACCCTCTTCTCGCCGTTCGAGGCAAGTTCCCCGCCGTCCGAGGCAAGCTCGCCGCCAAGTCTCTAAAGCCGCTCAAGCGCAAGGTAAGCTTCTTTTCCTTTCTTCTTTTTCTTTATTTATTTAATTTATTTTTCCCTCCTTGGGATTATTCTCTTCTTTTCCTTTGAGCTCCTTGCTTAATTATTTTTTCTCCTAATTGATTCACTTAGGTTAGTTAATTAAAACCTGAAATAATTAATTCAACTTGGTAATCAATTAAAATCAATTCAATCAATCAACCCTCTCTAATTCAATCAATCGAAACATGATAAAAGGTTAAGACTAAACTAAACCCTTCGCAAGAAGGAAGAACTGCGTGGGTTCTGATTCCCATTCAAAGGGATACGTAGGCATGCTTGGTCCAAGCATCGAATCCAATTAAAATCAACCAACTTCTCCCCTCATCACCTTCTTCACTTT
>CATKHJ010057090.1:0-10575 GCA_949750685.1 Vernicia montana
TATCCACTTGCTCACTCTCTCTTTCTCTAATTAGTTTTCTTACTCATTTTGAGTAATTTTAATTAGTTAATTAATTAAAAACTAATTTTAATTAATTAATTAATTTTTTTTAGTCTCCACCCACTTTAAATTAGTTAATTAATTAAATTTTCAATTAGTATTCACCCAACTTGATTAATTAATCCTTTTAGTTAATCATTTTAATTAATTAATCCTTTTAATTAATTAAAATTGAGTAAATAAGCAACCAAATCATCAAATTATTTTCATTCTAGATTCATTTAAATCTATCATCCAAAACCGATAAAATAGTATTTTCAGTCTGCAAAATCACTCCTCCCAATCAAAATCTCCCAAAAGAAGATACATCATCTTCTTTCACCGACCCCAAAATCACCCCAAATCAAATCAAATCAAATCAATTTAACCAATCTCTAAACCCCTCCACCACATAGTGGAACGAACTACGTGGGTTTTGATCCCCATTCAGTGGGGTACGTAGGTACACTTGGAATCTAAATCTAAGTCTCAAATTCAAATCTTAATCAATTCCCTTCCCCATTTATTTTTCATGTAAACTTCAATTTATACTTTTATTGTAAATTTTAAATTAATGCAAATTAGTTAATTATTTTTGGAGTTAAGAAGCGATTTGTGATTCTCCTAGAATCCATAAGAACTAGAGAGAACACTCTCCTTAACTTGTGGATGTTTAAATACTTATCATTTATTTTTTCATATATTTCATAAATATGCCATGATCATGCATTATAAATAGTCATTAATACTTGTCATTCATAAAATCAATTTTCAAAGTCAAATTAAACTAAAGAGCCAAAACGAGATTATTTAAAATCAAAAATCTAGTCCTTGAGCTCAACTTGGTTCAAGGACTAGTGACTTTTATCCTTGGGTAAATTAATCAAAGATTAATAAATTGGAGTCAAATTGGATTTTTCCTTAATTTTTCCATTTAAATAAATTAGGGTGGTGACTCCCGAATCCTTTTCAAAAATCAAATCAATTTTCTGAGGCGATAGTCACTTCCAATCGTGAGCACTGAAACCTGTACCTAAACTTCCCTTAAAAATCGCTTGGCCTTTCTTTAAGGCATTATTAATTTTTCTAGAGCGAGGGGAGGGGCGTTCGGGCAAAGCCTCACAGTATGGATAGAAAATTGGATTTTTTTGTGCCACAGAGAATATTAAATTTTTTATGGCGAGTGGGAGATGTTGGGCAATTGGTCATGGACCCAAATATTCGTACATGGCTGGATTCTAACTGAATCCATAATTTAGTAATTAATTAGATGATATTATCAATTTTAGATTATTGGATAATTAATGGAAAAAAATAGCTCCTAGAAAAATAAAGAAATAAAGGTCTCCTAGAGAAATAAGGAAAGGAAAATGAATCCCATATATTATTTGATGTGTTATTTTATGCAATACTACCGCAAGTGCACGGATCGCTCAAGTAATATAGAAGTGAGTGAGTTATCATTCCACTGGGGACAAGTAACAAGTGCTAGCTCAAATGTTGATTGTTGTTTAGCGAATCAAATGATTTGAGCAATAATTAAATTAAAACAAAAATTAAACTAAAAGAATTAAACTAAGAAATAACAAGTAAATTGCAAAAGATATTGATGATGGAAATTACCTAGATACTGAATCCTCCTAGACTCGATATGTATTTCATAAACAGTAACTCAATTAAACCAAACAATGAATTGAATTGGCATTCTACTAATCTAGATTGAAACCTCTCTCGAGCGAATCAATCTCTAATCACTAGATAAAATGTAAGGACTCTCATCTCAAACATAATCAAATAGTTCATGCATTAATAACAAAGAACAATAAACCAAAGGATCTTGTAGGTCTATCTCTAGCACTCCAATCAATCCTCAACCCTTATGAGTGTTCAATTCTAATCAAGCTTTCTCAAGATAATTAACAAGAAAAACAACATCTAATTAACAAGCATGCAATTGCTAATTAGAGATAACAATAATAATCATAAAGATAAAACAAATCAATGAATGATTTAATCGATTAAAAATTATTCAATCCATACAATAGAGTCTAGAATTCATCAAATATCTAGGTACATGAAAATTTAGTTCATGATAACAGATTGAAAACAAGAACAAAAGAAGAATGAAAGAGAAATCAAACAATCCATGTCGAATGATTTGATAATCTCCACTTTAATCTTTGATTCTTGATTCCAAACTTGAAGTACTTGGATCTCCACCTTCAAATCTAGCTAAAACTCTTGATTTTTCCTTAGAGAAGTCATCTCAAGGGAGATAAAACCCTTTAACCCTATCTGATTTTTACTTAAATATCCTGCTCAGAATCATCACACAGTTGGCCACACGATCGTGTGGTGAACCGTGTGATAAGCTTCTTAAATTCTGAACAATTTTCTTTCATTACACGTGCGGTCACACGATCGTGTGACAAGCATCAATATTTCCAGCTTCACAAATTTGCTTCTTTCTTGCACCAAACGGTGTCATTTCGGGTTCTTTCATTCCAAGGAGCCTTAAAACATGAAATTCCTAAAAAGAACTAAAAATCATACTAAAACAAACAGATTAACCTCAATTTAATGGATAAAGACATAATAAAACCAAGGGTAAAATATTGACATTTATGCGTTTATCAAATTCCTCCACACTTGAGCTTTTACTTGTCCTCAACCAAATTAAATCATAATAACAGCTAGAAATAAAATTTCCCCTCTAGAGCCAAAATAAAAATAACAAATTTGGCAACAACTCGAATTAGTAAGGCTCGAAATTCTCAATTAAAAACCAATTCTCAAAAAAAGCAGTCAAAATAAGAAATTTCCAAGACAAATTCTACAAACCTGAGGCCTAAATTCTAGAGTTAGAAACTTGAGCAAACAATTCCAAAGCAACAAAATTTAAAGAAAAGTATAAGATTTAAGATTTTCTCCTAGGCACCTGACTATGCCCTCAATTTTTAGCTTAAAGCACATTTACTTTTCAGTTACTTAAGGAGCCCGAGTTATTTGAATCGTCACACTAGCCTTTTTATGCGAAGGTAAACGTTTGTGACGCTGACCCTCAGTTACTCAGCTAGAACCACGAATCCAAATGGCTACTAGCACTATTCATAATCTCAACCTTTTTGATTAAAAGAGTCAAGAGCAGCAGAATATGGGAAAATTTTTCAAAGCTCCTTAATTTACACAATTTCTTTTCTCTTGTATTTTTTTTTTTTTTGTGAAATAGTCAAGAAACCTAGGATAATAAATATTTATAACTAAGCTCAACTCAAGTAACTAATAGAATAAACTGATGCTCAAAAATGTAATTAAGGTTTCAAACTCCAGGCCCACAGAATAAGTCATTTCAAAGTCCTAATTATGACTACTACTTTCACCCCTTAGCAAGAGATTAAGTCAAACGAACCAAACATCACAAGTTCTTGCCATAAACCAAAAATAAACATTATTTTTGAACTAGAGAGGGTCAATTTCATTTACACCATTATAACAATTTAACTAGCTTAAAGCAAAATAGGGCGAATAAAAGAATGAATAAAAAACAAATAAATGAACACCCCTCCCTCACACTTAAATAACACATTATCCCCAATGTGTTAGAAACAAAATAAGAAAAAGATAAAGGAGAGCTGCCCTGTCACTACCAGTATTCAAAATGTTGGAAGTCCGGTCCAATATCCATGCCATGTCATTACAGATCATAAGTTCGCTTCAAAAAGAAAAATAAAAGAGACCCAAATAATAATAATAATAATAATAATAATAATAATAATAATAATAATAACAGTAATCCAACTGGAAAATAAAATAAAATAAAATAAAAGAAATTCGAAATATTCAATACAATAATCCAACTGAATAAAAGAATATAAAAGGACGATAGATAGAAAGAAAGGGTAAGTAAATCATCACTAGGGCATATCATCACCACTGCCAGCCTCATCAACATCCTCATCATCCCCACTCACAACATCCTTATCACTAGAAAGAGTTACAGGATTAGTCGGGGAAGGTGGTCTTGCAGTCGGTGGCTGGAAGTGCTCGCGCTCCAAGTAGGTCATCATGGATTGTTGAAACCATCTTCTTTGCTTTGCCTCACGATCCATCCGAGCCATAAGAAGGTCGTGATTCTCTTAGATCACCTACGTCATCGAGACCTATACCGACTCTAAATGTCGCTGCTGAAGATCAAGCTTGCCCAATTTGCTCTCCATCCTGCAAATTTGGTGCTCAAGATCGGTTGGCTTTCTATCACTATCCTAATCACTAGACATCATAGTGCTCCAGTCTATGTATAGAGGTGCAGAGCAAAAACAAGCTTGTCCGGCCGAAGTAGAAGGACTGACGAAAGAAGAAGGACCTGCTGCTATAGAATCAAGCTCGGTGTACTCAAACGGTGGTGGATGATCAAGTTTAGGAATCGAGGGTCTTCATGTGGTGTCCAAACGAGTGAAAGTACTCCGGTCCAAATACAGTGGTTCTCCATCATAAGTCATTGGAGGTATACTATCCAACACACCAAATTTCCGAGTTAGCCTAGTAATGTAGGATCCCCCAAAAAGTCCACCTCTCATATCCTTTTTAGACTGCTCGTACAAGAAGTACATGAGTGCATGGGCCACATTGCACTGAATATCCTCTTGCATAAACATCAAGAAAAACAAGTCCATTCGTTGAACATGGCCTGTACTATTGCGACGGGCAGCTATGGTGTGTGAAATCAAGTAGTGAACAACTCACATAGCAAAGGACTGAAAATTAGAAGCTTTGTGTTGTCCAACTACCCACTCTCCTTTGCCTGGAGCATACTATCTCCAAACCTGATACGGCTGCTCTATGTTCTTAAAATCCACCTCCACCTTTTGGTATTCATTAGATAACATTTCAGTAGGAGTATAAAGTCCCATCTGCATTGCCAACTCATTACAACTGAGCGCAAAGTTCTTTCCACTAAGTCTAAAGTGCATCTATTTTTTGGCCAATCTTGTGGCTTTCTTTTCGAACTCCAATGAGAAATAGAACTCGAGAGTGAGTTCCCTCCAAGCTACTTCATTTATTGCAAACAATTGCCTCTACCTCGGTTGGTCCACCGTGCACCTTATTTCATCCTCCAACCCACTACCGTCCAAAGATTCCCAATTAATCAATATATGTAGATGGAAATCCTTGTTAGCTGATTGCACCATCCTATCCCTAGCTCGGCCATCCGCAAACTGAACACATGGGTGGTGCTCGTTGAATTTTTTATTAGGAACAACTGCTGGAGGTGGTGGATGCGACGATGTGCTTGTCCCCTGTCGTGCACTCTTGGCGGAAAGCTTGTCAGGATGTTTGGAGGGGGTTTTACAGGGTCCTATATCTGCAATACAAACATCAAAACCCACAACCAAAACAGAAACCGCAACCTAATGGCGTTAGTGCAAAAAGAATTTTGGCATAGTAACGTTAGAAACTTAGCCATTATCAAAAACCTGCACCAAACAAGCATGCTAATGACATTAACCATTCAAACCGACACAAATCAATAATTAAAACGTTCCAACTCACCAATCAATTCATATATTTACCCACTCAACACCAATGGAACCAAATACAAGAACAATGGTGAAGCAAAGTACAAATCATCCATTTAAAACCATCAAAAGAAAACCCCACACGTTAGGGCAAAAGAAATTTGAGAAAATTGTAGTAGTTGCAAAATGATAATACAAAGGGCACACAACACCCAATTGAGAAAATTGGCAAACAACACCAAACATCAATAACAATCAATGAACCATAAGGTAAACAATTGAGAGACTATAACCAATTTTTTAAAAAGAAAACAAATAAAGAAATAAAATTTGAAAACACATGGTTAACATTCAAAGAGCAATTTAAAAGAAATAAAAAAAGAAAGAATGAAAAATCAAACCTGAATGCAAAGAGAAAACTTGAAAATCTTGAATGGAAATCGAATTTCTTGAGTTGAATCCATAAAAAGAAGCAATGGAGAATGATTTGAAGTGATTTGTGTGTGAGAGAGTGAGAGAGAGTCGGTGAAAGATGATTGTGTGAGAGTGAGAGAGAGATAAAGAACAATCAGTGATTTTATAGATTGTCGCTCACATAGTCATCCACACGTTCGTGTGGTGGAACGTGTGGTTTAGCGAATGAGTTATCGTTCCACTGGAGACAAGTAACAAGTACTAGCTCAAATGTTGATTATTGTTTAGCGAATCAAATGATTTGAGCAATAATTAAATTAAAACAACTAATTATACTAAAATAATTAAACTAAGAAATAACATGTAAATTGCAAAAGATATTGATGATGGAAATTACCTAGATACTGAATCCTCCTAGACTCGATATGTATTTCATAAACATTAACTCAATTAAACCAAACAATGAATTGAATTGGCATTCTACTAATCTAGATTGCAACCTCTCTCGAGCAAATCAATCTCTAATCACTAGATAAAATGTAAGGACTCTCGTCTCAAACATAATCAAATATCTCATGCATTAATAACAAAGAACAATAAACCAAAGGATCTTGTAGGTCTATCTATAGCACTCCAATCAATCCTCAACCTTTATGAGTGTTCAATTCTAATCAAGCTTTCTCAAGACAATTAACAAGAAAACAACATCTAATTAACAAGCATGCAATTGCTAATTAGAGATAACAATAATAATCATAAAGATAAAACAAATCAATGAATGATTTAATCAATTAAAAATTATTCAATCCATATAATAGAGTCTAGGATTCATCAAATATCTAGGTACATGAAAATTTAGTTCATGATAACAAATTGAAAACAAGAACAAAGGAAGAATGAAAGATAAATCAAACAATCCATGTCGAATGATTTGATAATCTCCACTTTAATCTTCGATTCTTGATTCCAAACTTGAAGTACTTGGATCTCCACCTTCAAATCTAGCTAAAACTCTTGATTTTTCCTTAGAGAAGTCGTCTCAAGTGATAGTAATTCGACCCCTTTAACCCTATCTGATTTTTACTTAAATATCCTGCTTAGAGTAGTCACACAGTTGGCCACACGATCGTGTGGTGAACCGTGTGATAAGCTTCTTACATTATGGACAATTTTCTTTCATCACACGTGCGGTCACACGATCATGTGATGGACCGTGTGACAGGCATCAATATTTCTAGCTTCACAAATTTGCTTCTTTTTTGCACCAAACGGTGTCATTTCGGGTTCTTTCATTCCAAGGCGCCTTAAAACATGAAATTCCTAAAAAGAACTGAAAATCATGCTAGAACAAACAGATTAAACTCAATTTAACGGATAAAAACATAATAAAACTAGGGGTAAAATATTGACATTTATGCGTTTATCATTATTTGATATATATATATATATATATATATATATATATATATATATTGTAATACCCTGCATCCCTACTAAATTATTTTTTCACAGTATCTGCAATTTAATTACACTGTGTTAATTTTACACTGTCTATAATTAAATTGTATTGTGTTATTTTTACACTGTCTTCTATTTAATTATACAGTGTTTTTCCTACATTGTCTGCTATTTAATCACATAGTGTTATTTTCTGCACTGTCTGCTATTTAATTACAATGTGTTATAATTCCACTGTGTTATTTTTGCACTGTGTCTAATATTTAATTATACTGTACATTATATGATGATGAGTGTGATTAATGTATTATTAATCACAAATGCTTATAATGAGTAATTATATTGATGAGTGATAATTAATATGTGATTATGTGATTAAAGTACCTAATTATGTGATTAATATTATGTGAATAATTAATTGTGTGCATGTGACTAGTAGGACCCCACCATCGCATGGTGTAGAGAATTGACATTTAGGGTAAATGATGAGATACTTTAGCACTTGCATCTTTGCCTAAGCATATTGGGTATGTGTCACCATCATTGCCTATAATGGAAATTTGACTAAGTCTCCATAGCTTTTCAAAACCCTTCTACCCAAATTGCTAGCACCATTAAATGACCATGTTAACCTTGTACATGGAAACCTCTAAAGCATTCATTAAGGGTATTTTAGACACTTCTCCAGTAAAACCCTAACCCTCCTCACTTACTATATAATCATCATTTTATTCTCCATTTTCATTCCCACACCACTCAAAGAATAAAAGAAAATTAATTTCTCCACCATTCCTCTATGGTTCGGCCACCATTAGAGAATTGAAGAAGGAGGAATTTCAAAGTGGGTAAGACAAAACCTTTTCCTCCTCAATTCCTAAGCATGATTCTTGAGTTGCTTTTCAAAAATTTCTTGTCTTTCTTCTTTTCTCTTCATTCAAGGTTCGCCCAAAGGGGTATTTTTACTCCCATGGCCTATAATTTTTATTGAATGCAAAATTGTATATGTTGGCATGCTAATTGAAGATTGTATATGTCAATTTGTAAAATGATTGAAGTGTGAGGATTTCCCCTCTCTACCTAGGTTCAGCCAACCTAGGATTTCACCCTAGGTTGGTGATTTTTTTCAATTGGTTCTTGATTTATGTTTGATTGGAAGTTAATTGAATGATTACATGATTAATTTTGAGTTAGAAGCATGAATTAGGGTTTTTCCCCAATTTGAGTGATTATGCAAGTGTGAAAATATGATATAGTAATTGATAATTTAAATTGATTGTCTAAGTATGCAATTGGATAGTTTAATTACATGTATTAATAACCAATTTGAGTAATTGAAGTGAAATTGATAGTTTCCTCAATTTTCTCAAACTTAGGGATTTTGACCAAGTATGACTTTGTGATACCATGTTTGATTATTCAAATTGATTATGTAATTATGCAATTGGATGATTTAATTTCATGAATTGAGATTCAATTTGGTCAATTGATGACCAATTGAAGGTTTTCCCCAAAAACCCCTATTATGCCAACTTAGGATTTTTGAACCCTTGATGTTTAATTTTGATTGTATATTCCAATGAGCTTCCTTATACTTGAATTGAATGTATTGATGCTCAATTGGAAGATTGGTTGAGTAATTCATGTTTTTCCCCAAATTGTACAATTCGGCCTACTTAGGGTTTTTACTTCCATGTTGCATAAATTCAATTGAATGTCTAATTATGTTCCTTGATGCATGAATTGAATAAATTAATGTCCAATTGAAAGATTAATTGCCAAATTGGGGGTTTTTTTTTTTCCCCCAATTATTGGTTTCGGCCAACACTTGAATTCCAAGCTAAAGTTGATTAATTTTGTTTACATGTCTAATTGAGCTCCTCTATGATTGAATTAAATAATTTGAAGCTAAATTGGAGGATTGATTGCTTAATTGTAAGTTTTTCTCAAATGTTAGGATATGCCAATTAGGGTTTCTTAAACCAAATGTGATTAATTTGAATTGAATGCTTAAATGTGCTTATATGTATACCAATTTGATGATTCTAAAATCAATTTGAGGATTGATTGATGAATTGATGTTTTTCCCCAATTTGGGCATTATGCCAATTAGGAATTTCTAGAATTAAGGTCTTTAATTTCAATTGATGACATGATTGAGTTCAATTGAGTGTATAAAGGTTGTATGATGTGCCAATTGGTATAATTGAGCAAATTCATGAAGGTTTAGGACATAAAGGCCATTCGGCCATTATAGGGCTTGATAACCTAAGTGTTATAATTTAATGTGACTAGCTAATTGAACTTGTATATATATGTGAATGATGAGTATGGTGTTTGATTTTGCAAAGCTTATGGGTTATGAGAAGGTTTCTTACCTTAGGCCATTCAGCCATAATGAATGTGTGAGCCTTAGTGCTCCACAATTGATAATGAGTATGTGAATAAGTCAACCTTAATGGTGTGACTTGATATAAGTATTGTTTGATTGATAGTTGCATAGCCTTAGATAGTATGCTAAGGTTATACCTAGGACTAGGCTAAGGTTAGGCTGTTACTTGAGTTTGATACGAAGAGTAATGTGTATGGTATGATGATTACGTATAGAGAACAAAGAAAATGGAAGTGATCATGAAGACGAGGATCGTCACTATTGCTTGTGTTAAGTGTTAGGAGCTAAGGCGATGAGGTGAGCTCATGATATACTAATCTAATATGGGCATCCATACTGGTGACATGTGACAACCATATGAGTTTTATTGAAATCCTAGCAATTGTTTCTATTTCATATTCATATCCAAATTGCTATCTCTTTACCATGCTAGGATTGCCTATTGAAGGCCTTTAGCCTATTTCTAAATTGCATACCTATATTGAAACCATTGATATCTCAACTGTTACTTAAGATTATTATTGAAACCTAAATGGGTCATTGAGGCATATTTCTTTCATATATGCCATATTGATCAATCATTGTATGAGATCATCTTTGAGATTCTATCAAACCCTTGAGGCATAATATCTTTCATATATGCCATATTGTTCAATTATCATATGAGACCACTATTGAAATCCTATCGGATCATTGAGGCATAATTATTTTCATACATGCCATAATGTTAATTATTATGAGAACATACATACATATATA
>CATKHJ010057197.1:0-14237 GCA_949750685.1 Vernicia montana
ATGTAACCCATGATGATGGGAACTTTGTTAGAAATAAAAAGTTTGACTTTTCTGCTTACTTTTCTGACTCTCTATGCTCTACTTCATCTGATTCATCATTAAATGAGACATCTGAAAATGAAAACAAAAAAGAAATAAAAATGAAAAAGGCAAAGACTCAATCAATTATGGCATAGAGGAAAAAACCAAAATCACATACATTGCACCTGCATATCATGATACACAGGCATTGATTGGAAAGGTTCGCCAATTCTTAGATTATTTTGCATGGGAACCTAAGGATATGGTGGAGGTAGATACAAGCATCACACAAGATCCTGACCCACGAACACTTGAAGCCTGTTAAGCAGAAGCTGCGTAGAATGAAGGCAGAATGGTTTTTGAAGATCAAATAGGAGGTTACCAAGCTATTAGACAATCATTTCATTGAACCGATCACTTACCCTTCATGGTTAGCCAACATAGTGCCCATCCCCAAAAAAGACAAAAAAAGTCCATGTATGTGTTGACTACAGGGATCTCAATAAGGCTTATCCGAAAGATGACTTTCCTTTGCCTATCATTGACTTATTAGTAGACCGTATGGCAGATGCATCAGTGGTCTCCTTGACCGACCTCTATGCAGGCTACAATCAACTCTAAGTATACCCTCCCGACAAGGAAAATACATCTTTCATAATAGAATGGGGCACCTACTGTTATCGAGTCATGCCTTTTGGTATGAAGAACGCTGGGGCAACATATCAGAAAATGGCAACTACCATTTTCCATAACATGATTCACAAAGATGTCGAGGTATACGTAGATGACGTGGTGGTGAAATCTGAGACTCCCGAAGGACATCTAAAAGCCTTGGAAATATTTTTCTTGAGGCTCAGATAGTATAATCTCAAGCTGAACCCAGCCAAATGCATCTTCAGTGCCTCCTTAAGTGTGTTCCTCAGACATTTGGTCAGCCAGCGGGGTATAGAAGTGGATCCTGCTAAATCAAAGGAAATCATAGAAATGCCACCTCCTAAGACTGAGAAGGAGATCAGAGGTTTCCTAGGTCGCCTACAGTACATCAGTCGTTTCATTGCACAACTGGCAGATGTTTGCAGACCAATTTTTAAGTTACTGAGAAAAGGAGCCTCTAAGCAGTGGAATAAGGAATGCCAAAAATCCTTTGACATAATCAAAGAATATCTACTGAACCCACTTATGCTACAATCTCTGAGACTAGGTCAGCCATTACTACTTTATTTATCTGTTACTTCAGAAGCTATAGGTGCAATGTTAGCTCAGAATGCCCTAGACTCTCACAAAGAAAATGCCATCTATTACCTAAGCAAACGTATGTTGGCTCATGAGCTTAACTACAATCAGATTGAGCAACTATGTTTAGCTTTGGTATGGGTATGCCACAAACTCTAGTATTACCTATGCTCATACATAACCCATGTGCTAACTGACAGGAGGCCTTTGAAATTCCTTATGGAGAAGCCGGTTCTTAACATTAAAATGGCACGATGGATGGCAGTGCTTGCGGCATTCAACCTAAAATATGTTCCAAGAAAAGCAGTAAAAGGAAGCATAATTCCTGACCAACTGGCCGCAACCTCTATAGATGGTGAACTATTTGAGCCTGAATTCCCGGATGAGGATATCCTGACCATAGACCCTGAAGTATGGAAGCTTTTCTTTGATGGTGCGTCTAACAGCATGGGCTACGGAGCCGGAATAATTCTTGTCACCCCAAAGGGAGATCACGTGCCTATGGCAATCAAACTAGTCTTCGAAGTAACCAATAATGAGGCTGAATATGAAGCATGCATAGCCAGTTTAGAGGTGGCTATCAACATGAGAATAGAATACCTCGAAGTCTATGGTGACTCAAACTTGATTGTCTCCCAAGCCCTTGGCAAGTGGAAGATAAGAGAAAAGCGTTTGGTTCCTTACCACTAACGCCTGAATGATCTAGCAAAGAGTTTTCAGGAACTCTCCTTTCACTACTTACCAAGGCCAAAGAACCAATTCACCGATGCCCTAGCCACCTTAGCCTCAATGATAGATGTGAGTGACAATGAAATACACAGGCCTATTGTCATTAAACTGAAGAGGCAGCCTGGGTATTATGCCATGTGTATGAATCTTCAGCTAGCCGATATCAAACCTTGGTTTTGGGATATTCTCAACTACATTCAGAATAATAAGTACCCGGAAGGAGCCTCCAAAGCATATCGGAGGACCCTGAGGCAGTTAGTTGCTAACTTTATACCCCATGGGGACGTTTTATACAAGAGAGCTTAGGAAAACATCCATCTGAGATGTATGACTGAAGAAGAAGCCCAACAGATTATGGAATGGGTCCATGGCGGGGAAGGAGGCCCGCACATGAACGACATTGCTTTGGCTCGAAAAATTATGAATCTAGGTTATTTCTGGCTGACCATGAATAAGGACTGTGCGAAGTATGTGCAAAAATATCATAAGTGTCAAATCTTCACCAAGCTACAGCATCAGCCTCCTGTGAATCCCATAGAGACACCATGGCCTTTTACCACTTGAGGCATAGATGTCATCGGAAGAATCTCCCCGAAGTCCTCCAGTGGTCATGAATACATTCTGGTAGTTGTAAACTACTTCACAAAATGGATTGAAGCAGTGCCATATTAGGTCTTTAACTTTAAAAAGGTGGCCCATTTCATCCGAACCAATATCCTTTACTGGTTCAGAACCCCCTTCGAGATAATCACTGATAATGGCCCCCACTTTCAGAAAGAAGTAGTTCGACTGCTCCAAAAAGAAGGAATCCAGCGTCACCGCTCCTCTCCCTACCGGCCACAGACTAATGGGGCAGTTGAGGCTGCTAACAAGAATATCAAGACCATTATGTATAAGACCATTGTGAAGCATAGAGACTAGTATGAGCATCTGCCTACTGCCTTATGGGGTTACAGGACCACTGTCCGTACTCCGATAGGTGTAACCCCGTATGCCCTAGTCTATGGAATGAAGGTTGTCCTCCCTATTGAAATGCAAATTCGCTCTGCTAGAGTGATGAGAGAAAGCCAGCTAAGCGAAACAGAATGGATCAGGGGCTATCATGATCAGTTGAATGCCATCGATAAGAAGATAATGGATGTTTTGTACAAAATTTAGGGATATCAGTAGAAACTCGCCAGACATTTCAACAAGAAAGTGAAAGATATGGGTTTATAGGAAAGGAACTTGGTATTGAAAGAGATTTGAGCTCCTATACACGACCCGAGAGCAAAGTTCAGACCAAATTGGGCTGGACCATAAGTGCTCAAGAAAATTCTATTTGGCGAAGGCGCCATCCTCATGGACGTGGACGGGAACCAGTTCTCCAATCCTTGCAACCTAGATTAGTTGAAGAGATATTTTGTCTGAAAAGAATATCTGTAATCAATTTTTATTCTTCATGCATCTGTAATCAAAACTACATGGACCTGATTCTCCCTAAAAAGAAAATGACAGAAAGATGATGTAAGGGATACGTAGGCAGCCTGACTCGGGTGCTGTCCAAATCATAGTATAATGCATTTTTGTTTTACATGAAAAAGCATCTCATTCTCATTTCCTCTATGCCTAATGCATCATCCATTTGATTTCTTTTGCCTAAACAAAAAAATAAATAAATAAAAAGAAAATGCTCGCTAAGCTGAAAACCTGAAAAGGCCGTTTAGGCAGAAATTAGAGCAAGCTTGTCGAGTTGAAAACCTGAAAGGGTGGTTCAGGCAAAAATTAGAGCTAACAAAGAAAAAAAAATGCTGAAAAGTGCTCGCTAAGTCGAAAACCTGCAAGGGCGACTTAGGCAAAAATCAGAGCAAAATAAAAGATGTCTCATATATCAATGATCAGATTTTACAAGATACAGTCCATCATCACAAAAAGGATAGCCTTTCCTATGTCATCTATAGCTTATCCTATATCGTGTAGTCATATCAGCTTGTAGGCATGAACAAAAATAGAAGACCTGCAGCAAAGGTCCTAAACAGCTACAAAGTAAAAATGTGTATCAGTATCATGTCTAAATCTAGACTATCCTCTTCCTTCTCCTACTAGGATGCACATCCCGTGTGCTTTCATCATAGTCTGAACCCTTCATAATCTCGTGAATCTCCTCCAGAGTCACGTCTGTCCTCAAAGTCTCAGTCCCCCCTCAGCTGTAGTAGGCGAAGCATTGGCAGAACCTGAGCTGACCCCCACGATCATCCCAAAAAGCCTAATCTGAGTCCCTGCAGCTCTAGAACTACTCCCAGAAACCCCCTTTTGTGCAGTAGTAGCCCAAGAACTAGTCCTCGCTGCTGCGACAAGAACCCTCCTCAAAACTCGAGAAACAACAGTCCTCCTCCCTACTCTAGCAGCAGTAACCCTCCTCTGTATCACAACTCTAGTGTCTCCTTATCTCCTCACTGCAGTCACTGTCCCCTCTGTCACTACCACCGTAGTCTGAGTCACTAATGTAGCCTATGCATCCTGTAGTGTCGAGCCTTCTATAGCTCCTTTAGTCCCCTCCAAAGGTCGAGTCCCCCCCTCTATATGTCCCGCCGTCTCATCATCCGCAGCACCTCCAATAGTCTCTCCCTCCTCCGGGGTGTCACCCTCTATCTTCCTGAGCAAAGCAACCCGGTGCTTTCTCTCAGCTGGCTAGTCCACCTCTTCAGATCCCGTACACAACAGTCTAAACTCAACAGTGTCTCAGCTAACACTGCCCCAGCCATATAATGGCTCTGCTCCATCTAAAGTATCAAACCCACTACTCCAGCATCACCCCACCCAGTAGAACTGAAAAAATGAATACTCGACCATCAAACAGAAAACCAAGGCCCTCATCTTGAGCCTCTGTCTCCTCATGTCTCCAGAATCATCAATATCCTGAAACTTTGCAATCACTGCAGTTAGATCCACCTGGCCATCAATAACCATCTAGCTCGCAACATCCTCAAGAAGGTCTAAAAAGCTCCTGGAAAATCCAAAAATGTCCCACTCTGAACTCTGGCACCACCGGGACTGCCTTAGGATCACAGCCGAGTAGGGCACTGAACTCCTCAAATGTAGGGCAAAGCTCCTCCGTAGACGTACCCAAGCGGAAGACACGGGCCACCAGATCCCAGAACCTAAAAGAGGCCCTAAGAAAATCCCAATCAACCCGAACTCCTCGCAATGTCACCATCGCTACAATACCATATCTACCCAAATTGATTCTCTCCACCTTCTCGAGTTTCTTGGTCCATACATGCATGCTATAACTGAAATACGAATCCATGAATGTGAAAATCAATAGCACAAATTCAGACTATTTTCTTCCTCCTTGGGACAGAAAATTCAAAAAACAAAAAACAAAAAAAGAAGGGCTTTTTCAGAGTTTTCCGAGACTGGGGTCAAGCAAAAATAATAAAATGGAGCCGTAATTAAGCAAAAGTCAAGTCTCAGATCATGCATTCTTTGCACAAAGAAAATTGCATACATGGTATATAATTTTTATTATTTTGTGGAACATGCATTCACAACGTATAAACATACACGGCAGAGCAAAGCATTGAAAGAGTCGCATAATAAATCATGCATACACGAGCATCCATCATCAGCGTCATCAAAACACAAAACATAAAATAAAAGTGCATAATCATAGTAGTATAGTTATCCATGAAAGTACTGTCTCCCGCCAGGGGAGTAAGAAAAGAAAAGAAGCCAATAACAGACACACTCATCCAGACAAATGCTACCACCTGCCAAGGGCATACAGACATAGTCATCCAGACAAGTACTACCGCCCGCTTGAGGCATACAAATACAGTCATCCAGATAGTGCTACCACCCACCAGGGGCATTAAAGATACAATCATTCGAATAGGTACTACCTCCCGTCAAGGGAGTGATAAAAGGAGAAACAAATGAAAACAGCAATCGATAGCAAATCCAAGTCAGCACTAGCTCAGCACCAGCAATCAATCAGAACCAGCCTCCTCTCCTCCTCCTCCGAGGAGCATCCTCATCACCTGCTCCCTGCGACTCTAAAATGTCAAGGCACATGAGAAGTCCACTAATAGCTACCTCCATCCTATGGGAGATGTGATAACTGCACCGAGCATAGTCTCCAGAAACCTACATAAAGAATAATGTCAGATGTTTTGAATCCTTTCTAAAGCACAAAAACGGTATAATGAAAATCCTACCTAAAGATCATTTCCAAAAGTGGGAGAAATAAAGAAGGTACTTGGGCAATATCGTTAAGGATCATCCGCTCGCCCGGGCGAACAGTACCAGGAAGCTACCATGTCCTCATGACGCCATCTGCATCATAATATCCATTCTTCTCAGGGAGATGGTATTTTGTACTCTAATTAACCTCGCCAGTATTATGGCTAGGGTCGACGTCGTGACCAGACTCAGGAACATGACCCCCAGATGAACTAACCGAAGGAATCTCAAGGGTTGCCAGAGGAATGGGCTCCCCCGGGATTGCAGAGGCAGTGGAAGATCGTCCTCACCATGTAATCTTCCATATCAAGAATCTATCGCAGAACTCCAAATATTTCAGGTTGGGGCACTAATACAGGTACGCCTCCCTTCCATTGAAAAGCTCATGGGAAGCCTGGATATCGGACCTATAATGCATATCAACCAGCGGAAGGCCGAGACACACAAGGATCCCATGACCTGGAAATGGACTTTCTCGCCCAGATAGTACAGCCGAAAGTAGGGAGATTACATCAACGCTCGTCTAAGGGAAAGGGCCTTTGAAAAATTCGTATGGGGAGCATACAACATCCTCTCTCCGAAGGGTCTAGCAATCTATCATGAAAAGAAATCAGCAAGCAAGTCAGAGCAAGACAATGGGAAAGAGGTAAAAGATAAGGAAAATACCTGCTGATCAGTCAGCTGGTCGAAGAAAGCTTGAATAGTCAATAGGGTGTGCCTGCGAGGAACGCCCCGATTGACTCCTCCCATCTCACTCCAACTGGAAAATCTGGTAACCGTTGCCTAATCAGCCCAGGGGCAATAAAGGAGAAGTACTCATAGGCCCAAAGCTGTGACACAAAGTTGTCAAAATAACAGGTATAAAATCTACAGGTCAAAACAAAAAAGCATGATTAAAATATCTACCTCCCAGATGAGAGCCATCCCACCAACAGATAAGATGCACCCTCGAGACAGATCTATCATTTCACGGTGCATCATGCTCAGAACCACACCTCCCCAATCATATTGGTCCTATATATCTGTGTGAACCAAGCTGGGCAGGACATTCAGGTCCACCACGTCCCTCATATTATGGGTAAAAATACAACCCATAATGATCAGCAAGCATAACTGAGCAATAGTCGCGTTAGAAACAAGGCTGCTCACCGCCAGCCAATCTAGCTTCTCGTGCAGAAAAGTACGCCTGACATAGATACTATCCCTAAGAGGATCGAAGCTAGCTAGGTTTTGCATCTCTTCAGGGGAGAAGGTCACCCTCCAGTCATTGCATATATCTAGGGACCGAACCCTGAAACGGATCCCCGAGATCATTTACAAATCAAACGGAGTGCAAGTCAGCTCCCCACAAGCAAAATGAAAAGTGTTGGTGGTATCCCATCACCTCTCAGCCAAGGCCTTGATCAAGTTCATGCTGGCATGATCAGGCGCCTTCATCGTTAAGAAGTCGACCAAACCAATAGGCTCCAGCAACGTCCGGACACCACTCTCTGGGGTGACACACCTAATCACCTCCACTATGTAGCACCGTCCACCCCTATTCTTTATCGTCATGGTCTATATTCAACCAGTTTATATACATGCAGATAGCAATAAGATTTCTAAAAAGGAAAGCTCAGGAAAAAAAAAAGGTAAGAGGAATACTGACCGCCAAACGCCCCTCGTATGAGATGTGCATATCCGGCTCTTGCAGCAAGAGCGATGGATCCGGGTTGTCTTTGGGCGGCTCATAAATTCACCCCCGCGGACCGCTCACTGAGGAGGTAACAGTGTGGTGAGATGAGGAAGCTCCGTATCTGGATCTCAAAGCCATTTTTGCATAATGCTGAATCTGAAAAGCAAGACAATGGGTTAAAAGGTAAGTAAAATTGTCATTAAAAAAAAAATTGGTTGGAAAAGGAAAAAGAAAGATTTAAAAAAAAAGGGAATTTTTGTTGGAAAGTAAAAAAAAAATAATAAATAAATAAATTTGAAAAAGAGAAGGAAGCTCACTTGGTGAGCTGAAGAAGAGAGGAATGGGGCAATGAAATGAAGGGTGCAGGCAAGCTATTTATAATAGCTTGCTTGCATAGCATCTGCATAATGTCGCATAGAAAAACGTGTCCAATTGAGTAAAAATGTATTTTCAGGGGTATTTTAACTCAAAATTCATATCCGAGAGTCCCTACATATTCGTATGATTTTTCTCTACCCATGGACACCAAATTTGCCTACCTTCCGACCAAAGTTGCGTTCCTTACGCTAACAAGACCAGAAAATTAATGAACCTGAAAAATTCACCAGTCTCCCAAAACCTGCTAGATCAGACTCTAAAAATTACTAGAATAACTTCAAAGCATTCGGAATCATTTTCCAACCCCAGATCCATCAAAACTTTTGGCTTCATGCTCATCAAAACTATCTAACAGATAGACAGTTCTGATGAGGGGGCAATTGTGAACCCTCACTTTGGCACATCCAAAATGATTTCTGAAACCACCAAAGCTGACTAGAATATTTTTCTATCCAAACTGAATCTTTTTCGATTCTGACTGGACTATCTGTACCAGATAGTATTTTCCTAAAACTGACTAGATCTTTCCCAAAACTGACTGCCAATATGTTCGATAATTAATTTCGAATCCACCGCCACTGACCGGTAATTTTTCAAACTTTAGAAACCACTGGAAACTGACCTATAACCCCAAAAAATCGACCCGAAAGCCCCAAAAATTGAACCAAAAAGTGAAAAGGCCCGAAACCCGAGACAGCTCGCCGAAGTCTGCGAGGTAGTCTCGCGAACTCCGCGAGACACGTAGGCGGACGCCGTGTGTCGTCTGGCACATCCGCACTAACGCGTGTCAGACGTGTCAGTACGGGGCTGACATGTTAGTCCCATACTGACACGTCCGCCAAGCCTTCTAGTGATTCCACCAGGTGTTTTGGCGAACTCTGCGAGGTGACCTCGCAGACGCGCGTGGTCCTGACGATCGTCCACAAGCGCGTCTCGTGGCCCCTTCCCTTTTCGCTTAATTGACCTTTTGCCTCTCCTTTTATTCACATTTTAGATCCTTTTTGGTCTTTTTCACCCTCCATCTGCTCCTATAAATACCCTCCCCCCCCCCCCCCCTCCCCGCCCCCTCCCATTTTTCTTTCAAATCACACATTGAGCATTTATTGATTACTATCCACTTGCTCCCTTCTCTCTCTCTCTTTCTCATTAATTTTCCCACACTCATTTTGAGTAATCACAATTAATTAATTAATTAAAAATCAATTTTAATTAATTAATTAATTTTTCAATTAGTTTTCACTCAATTTGATTAATTAATTCTTTTAATTAATTACTTTAATTAATTAATCTTTTTAATTAATTAAAATTGGGTAATTAAGCAATCAAATTAATTTTTCAAAAATCAACCTTGTTTTATGAACGGAACTCTGATCCAGTAAAATCACTTTCCCACCACTCAATCCAAAAAAGAAAGTATAATCTCTTACCCTCACTCAAACCCCAAACCAAATCAAACCAATCAAATCTGATCGATCCTTAAACCCCCTCCACCTCACCGTGGAATCAACTACGTGTGTTTTGATCCGCATTCAATGGGGTACATAGGCATGCTTGGAATATGAATCCAAGCCTCAAATCCAAATCCCAATCAATCTCCTTCACCATTTATTTTCCATGTAAATGTCAATTTATACTTTTCTTGTAAATTTTAAATTAATGCAATTAGTTAATTATTTTTGGAGTTAAGGAGCGATTTGTGGTTCTCCCAGAATCCATAAGAACTAGAGAGAACACTCTCCTTAACTTGTGGATGTTTAAATACTTGTCCTTTATTTTTTCATATATTTCATAAATATGCCATGATCATGCATAATAAATCATTATTAATACTTGTCATTCATGAAATCAATTTTCAAAGTCAAATTAAACTAAAAAGCCAAAATGAGATTATTTAAAACTAAAAACCTAATCCTCAAGCTTAACTTGGTTCAAGGACTAGTGACTTTTATCCTTGGGTGAATTAATCAAAAATTAATAAATTGGAGTCAAATTGGGTTTTTTTCTTAATTTTTCTATTTAAATAAATTAGGGTGGCGACTCCCAAATCCTTTTCAAAAATCAAATCAATTTTCTGAGGCTATAGCCATTTCCAATCGTGAGCACCAAAACTCATACCTAACCTCCCTTAAAAATTGCTTAGCCTTTCTTTAAGGCATTTTCCTGAGCGAGGGGAAGGGCGTTCGGGCGAGGCCTCACAGAACTTCACTCCGGCAAAACCACTCTCCCACCACACAAACCCAAAAAGAATGTATAATCTCTTACCCTCACTCAAACTCTAAATCAAATCAATCCAATCAAATCTAACCGATCCTTAAACTCTTCCACTTCACCATGGAATGAACTACGTGGGTTTTGATCCCCATTCAATGGGATACGTAGGCACGCTTGGAATCTAAATCCAAGTCTCAAATCCAAATCCCAATCAATCCCCTTCCCCTTTTATTTTTCAATGTAAATTCATTGTACATGTAAATGTTAATTAAATGTTATTAGTTAATTTAATTATTTTGGAGTGAAGGAGCGATCTTGTGATTTCCCTAGTACCCATAAGGTCTAGAGGAAATACTCTCCTTTGCTTGTGGATGTTTAAATACTTGCTCTTTATTTTTTCACTTACTCATAATTATGCCATGCTCATGCACTCTAAATTGCAATTAATATTTGCCATCCATGAAATCAATTTTCAAGTCAAATTATACTAAAGAGCCAAATTGAAATTATTTAAAACCAAAAAACCTAGTCCCTGAGCTTAACCTGGTTTGAGGACTAGTGACTTTATCCTTGGGTAAATTAATCAAAGGTTAATAAATTGGAGTTAAATTGGGTTTTTCCTTAATTTTTCCATTTAAATAAATTAAGGTAGCGACTCCCAAATCTCTTTCAAAAATCAAATTAATTTTCTGAGGCGATAGCTGCTTCCAATCATGAGCACCGAAACTTGTACCTTAACTCCCTTAAAAATCGCTCACCTTTCCTTAAGGCAAACATCATTTTTCCCGAGAGAGGGGAGGGGCGTTCGAGCAAGGCCTCATAGTTGGCGACTCCACTAGGGACTAGTTGCCACCCTTTTTCAATAAAAGGAAAGCAAATAAAGAGGATTACTATTTGATTTTAATTTTTTTTCAAAATAATCTCCATTTGGCACTTAAGTTTAATTTGAATTTCATGCATCATTTTGCATAATAAAAGGCTCCTTGCCTAAACCTAGATTTAGGAAAACTTTTGGATGGTGAGTAGCATTGGCTCAACAACTCTCTTTAAGTATATTGGGAGATAGTGAAAGCATTCCACCCCGCGACGAATCCCTGATCATTTCGATGATGTAACGAGCAATCTGTACTGTTGGACCCATGCGAGTCTCTTTGACTCACATGTGGTTAGGTATATCGATGCTCTAGTGGGACGGGGACCCTTAAACAAATCTACCCTTCTCCCTTGTGCACATAGTTGCCTTATCCTTGGACTTTAGGTTCCGTGGACCGTAATAATTGAGACCTTGAGCATATACTCATGTAACCTTTTTGGCATGAATCACGACATAACCATGCATACAAACCTCATGTCTAGGTTTTGCCTTGAACCAATTCTTATCACCCTATAAACCAAAATCGGTGATCCGTCACCCAAAAAAAACACACTCGACCAATAAACCTGGTAAAGGGAATCATTTTTCCCGATATACTATTGCATCTAAATATCCTTTTTCTAGTGTAAATTCTTACCCTTCCTTTTCCTTTTCTTTTGAAGGAACTGATGGCCAACCCAATCAACATGGATACCATGAACGCCCTCCATACCAACCTCCTCAAAAAGCAAGAGGAGAATTTTCAAGCTAGCCTCAACTTTACCCTCAGTACTCAACAAGCCAATTTCAGCAAAGTTTTAGCTGCCCAACAAATCAATTTCAACCGAGCTCTGACTGCTCAACTAGCCAGCTTCAATAATGCATTGGCCCATCTCACTAAAGCCTTGAGCTCTCAAAAGTCGACTATGAACCAAATCAAGTCGAATCTAATGGCTTCAAGTCCTTTGACCATACCCCGTGTTAATCTGACCAGCATCACATCCCCCCATTTTGCTAATCAAACCAAGTCACATCTAATTAATTCAAGTTTCACCTCACCCCATCTTGATTAGACCAACACCGTAACTCCTTTCATGATAAATCGGCCTGACACCTCCCCTTTCTCGATCAACACCACATTTGGTCCCACTACTGCAACCATATCAACTCTTATCATTGGCCTTACCCATGATAGAGAAGTGTCCGAAAATGCCATACAACTAATCCCAAACACTCATGCCAACCCAACCCCTGTTATTGATCTGACTAATAATGGAAGAGCTCCCCAAAGTTTCATGCCGCCAAACACCAAAGTTGACCTTTCTCCTTCCTTGAATCCTTTTCAAGGAATAGGAACCTCTACCCAGCAAAACATCAAAAGGCCCATTGAACTAACCTTAAAGCGCAACACCGCTGTGCTTTAACAAGCTCACACAGTAGGGAAAAGATGCAAGAATAACCCTTGTGCTTCCACTTCTATTATCTCCACCAAACAAAAAGGTAGAGAGGTAGCTACCATCACTAACCAACAACCTTATAAATCAGAGAGAAGGAAGTTCACTGATTTAGGTATTCCCTTGAGAGCAGTTTATAAGATGGCCTTTGAAGCCGACATGGTTAGGCCTCTGGAGCCGAAAGCACCCCCTAGCCATCCATCCAGAAACTACAAGCCTAATGAGTACTGCGAGTACCACTAAGGAGCTAGGCATGAAACTGATATGTGAAAGAGCTTAAAGCATCGAATCCAAGATCTCATTGACGATGGAGATATCTTCCCTCCAAAACCCATACCCAATGTGCCTATCAACCTTAGGGACATTATCAATTCCCTCTAATTTGAAAAATTAAGCGAACCTACCCAGTGACCAGCACTTTGAGGAGAATATTGGCCTAGCTGACGTGCCCTTGTTCGAGTTCCACAATCAAGTTGAGTCCAGTCAATTCTGAGTCAAAGTCAGAGTTTGTCGAGTCTTGTGCTTCTTTCTCTCTTTTTGAGTCTCTAATTGTCCAAAGTCAAAGTTAGAGTGGTCATGTGTTTCTCTCCTTTTGGGTCTGTAATCAACTAAGAGTCAGAATCTGTTAAGTCTTGCTTTTCCTTTGAGTTTTTAATTAACTTTCTTAGTTGTCTTTGAATTTCGGTACTACTCATAATGAAAATTTTGAATTTTTCATCTTACATCTCATGTGTTTTCTTTTTAATACAACTTGAATGATAAACCAAAAAAAAAATCAATGAATCAATAAATAAAATAAAATGAAATGAATGAAAAAGGAAAAAATAATCAATTATGGCACAGGGGGGAAAACCAAAGATCACATACATTGTATTTGCATATCATGACAAACAGGCATTAATCAAAAGGGCTCATGGTTTCTTAGACTGTTTTACGTAGGAACCAAGGACATGGTAAGAATAGACCTAAAACATTGCGGTTCATAAGATTCTGGCCCACAAGCAGGAGCTGCGGAGAATAAGCAGAGTGGATCAAATGGTACCATGACTAGATGAATGCCATCGATGAAAAGAGAATGGATGTTGTACAAGATTCAAGGTTATCAACAGAAGTTAGCTAGACACTTCAACAAAAGGTGAAAGACAGAGATTTGTAAGAAGGGAATCTAGTCCTAAAAGTGATCCGAGCTCCTGTGCATGACCCAAAAGGAAAGTTTATACCAAATTTGGCTGGACCATTGATGTGCTGAAACGCACACTAACAACTGCAAGTGCACAGATCGTTATCAAGTAATAAAATGATGAGTAAGTATCGTCTCCCACGAGGAATGCTTATAATTACTAGTGCAAACTTCAACTATTGTCTAGTGAACAATCAATTTAGGATAATTAAAACTAAAACTAAAACTAAACTAAAAGGTGAGAAGATTGAAAGATATAAATAAGAATAAAGCTATCTA
>CATKHJ010057240.1:0-28857 GCA_949750685.1 Vernicia montana
ACAGACGTCGAGAACCAAAAGTCGGTCACTGACTAGGACCTGGAACTGCTGAAGACGGTCCTGGACGATCTAGAAAATAACATATAACAATTTATCAGGAATGGAATTAAAATTATAACTGACTAACTAAATTCATAACAACTCCGACACGCTGAAATAAATCATTCAGACACTAGTTTAATCATTAAGGATAAATTTCGGACTACTGGGCGTACTCATTGGAGAGTCGCCGGAAAAGTCATCGAAAAATATCGACTGTGTCGGATAGCTACAAAATTGGTGTCAATAAATTCGTATCGAAGCATGGATACCGAAAATATGCACCACTTAATTTTCTCACTCACGGATTGCCGAAAAGACGCGTCGGCAGATCCGAAATTACACCGTAAATAGGCAAAAATTCAAACGTTCACCAAAATTCGCAAATGAGATACCGAATCGAAGCTTACGAGATAACGAGTCCAACGGTACAAGAATCGTCAGAAACGGAGGTCGAAAAGTCGACGAAACAGTGGTCGGAACATTTCTGGCAGGTGACCGGTTCGGCGGCGCTGGGCGGCGGACGGCGACCGGGTTGATGGCGTTGGAAGCGTCTCGGATTTCTCTTCATGGTGGTCCGGCGCGTGTCATCTTCTGATGAACGGAAGGTGGTGATCCAACCTGTTTTCTCTTCTGCTCTCTCTCTCTGCTTCGGTTTCCGTTTCTGTCTTCTGTCCTTGCTCTTTCTCTCTTTTTTTTTTCTTTTCTTTTTCTGTTACTTATCTTCTCTTATATATATATAAATAATAATAATAATAATAATAATAATATTTAAAAATCTAAAATCTAAAATCAATTTAATTTAATTTAACCCTTTCAAAAATTAATACCCGATAATAATAATTCAAAATTCGAGGTGTTACAACTTTATTCTATTTCATTGAATCAAATGGATTATTAGCTTTAAACTCAAAGTTATATTGGCTCAAAATTTATAGAATGGTCCAAGTTATATATCTAAATATATAATGTATTATTATTATTTTTTTAAGGGATATACACTATAATTTTAAAATTAAATATTAATAGTAGTGGAGAATTTGTGGGACGGGGGCATGGCGCCCTCTGGTCCCCCTACCTGGTTTCTGATTAATTTGGTATATAATCTTTGGAAACTTAATGCTAGGTTTGTTTCTATTTTTATTGGGGGAATGAAATCAAATTTTTAGAATTGGATTCTATTTTTATTTCACAATAGTTATCTTTTTTTTTTTTCATATTTTTATCTGAATACTTTGTAAAATGTTATGTATATTTTTAAGCATGATTTTTATTATAACCAACAAATTTTATTAAATTATTTTAAAAATAAATTTTGAATAAATTTTTTCAAAATTCAGATATATGATCTATTACTATTCACTGTTTATTTCAATGTAAATCAAACTATTCTAAAAAAGTTAAAATATTTTTCCACTTGTAATTTGCTATATATACTTCAAGTCTTTAGGAAAAATACTTAGATAATACTTCACGTTTAACAAATGATTCGATTAGATTTTATGTATCTCATAGTATTTTTTTTTTTTCGTTTTTAATTAAAATATTCCATTTTGTTTATACCATAATATACTTTGTATGATGGCGATTTTAATTGTATAATAACATATTACTATCATCAATATCAAATTTTATACATACAAGATATGTATAGATAATGGTGATATTATACATTCTCTCCCTGTAAACAAATCAAATTTTAATCCAACATTACATTGGTGCTTTGTTCCATTTTTTTTTTTTTTAGAATTTCTTTTTGAAGGAAACTAAAATGATTGTAAAGGTGTAAGAAACTGTAACAAATTTGATGAGAGTTGTTAAATGAAACGGGTTATTCATAATATATAGCATTTTTTTAAGAATAGTACAATTTGCAATATTATTCCGTCCATTTAACTTATTATAGATAAAATAAATTAAAGTAGATTTATAAATTGGTGCTTTAGACTAGTAGTAAGAGAAAATTATTTTAAGAGTGAATGTTAAAATTTAAATATCGCTGATTAAATTTATCCTTTCTAATACTTAAAAAAAAATAGATTTAACCTATATTAATTAATGTTATTTTATGGAGCATTAAATAATATATTATTGATTTACGAAAGTATATATTTTATGGAGTATTAATCAATAGTATATATAAAACACATTTAAATATAATTTAATGATAAATACATATATGATAGATTTATATTTAATTTTTTTTTTCAAATTATATATATATTATGATTTAGAAAAGTAAAACATGCATATAGGAAAGCCCAAAGCAGACATATTGTAAAATTAAGTGTGAGGGCCCAAGAGAAAAGCCCAAAACAGCATTTAAATATTTCATATAGAAAGATTTAGGGTTTCTTCTGTCAAGCAATAAAGGAGTACTAAAACCTCAAAGCATCACATTGGTTGCCGCCACTTAAAGCAGCGTCTGAGCTCATCGCCACCGGCAGCCATGGTAACTCCTTTCTCTTCCTCTCCGAACAATAATCTTGAACAGAAGAACCTGAAACAATTAGAAAGTTGTTATTCTTAGTAGTTAATTCATTTAACGCTTTTATTTGACATTGTTTTAACTTATATACATGTTTTCAGATCATTCCTGAGAAGAACCGCCGAGAGATCTCTAAGTACCTCTTCCAAGGTTTCCCTCTCTCTCTCTCTAGATTTATTTGTTTATATTTAAAGAATTGGCATTGTAGTCTGGCTACAAACTGTAAGCTTTCTTTTTTTTTTTAAGGCCTCATTTTTAGATTTGATTTTTACATGTACTTGTTCGCGTTTTTGAGTATTCATAATGCATGTGTTTGCTCCTATATGTGAATTTGAATCAATATTTTGTGCATATTTATGTTAAAATTTACATTTTCTGCTTAATCTAAATTTTAGTGTATGTATTTTTTTAAAGAACAATTTTAGGGTATGTTTGGAAGCTAGGGAATGTAAATTTATATTTGAATACCAATAATCTTGATCTAACAAATAGAACTTATTGTTAATCTTAAACTAAATGAAATTAACGATAGTCTTCAAAAGTTCCATTTTACCAGAATAAATCAAATATGGTGTTTTCATATTTGATTTCTGTAAATGTATCTGTTGCTGCATATTGTTAATATATTATATGCTGGTATATTAGTGATTGTGCATATGCTTGTTAGTTTTTGCGTTTTGTATGTGTCTTTGAGTTTATTGTTAATTTGATTTGTTTATTTGTGTGTGTGTGTGTTTATTTTTTTTCAGAGGGAGTATGCTATGCAAAGAAGGATTACAACCTTGCAAAGCACCCAAACATCGATGTGCCAAATCTACAGGTTATTAAGCTGATGCAGAGCTTCAAGTCAAAGGAGTATGTTCGTGAGACCTTTGCATGGATGCACTACTACTGGTACCTTACCAATGATGGTATTGAGTTCCTTCGAACGTACCTCAATTTGCCATCTGAGATCGTGCCAGCTACATTGAAGAAGCAAAGCAAACCCTTTGGTAGACCCTTGGGAGGCCCACCAGGCGATCGCCCACGGTATTTTATCTTCCCTTTCCTTTTAGGGTCATGAATTTTTTCCTTATATTTAGTTTCATTTTTCTTGATAGCAATTTGCGGTTTCTTCAATTAGTTTTTCCATGTGGTTGCTCTTAAATTCATTATTTCATATGATGTAGCTGATTAGTAATATCCAAATTTCCTTGTTGGTTACGGTGTCATTTAGGTTTCACTTTTAAGTTTATTATAGCTGTTTCACATAATAATCACTAATCTGATTCTGTTATGTTGCTTTAACTTAGTGGTCCCTCTCGTTTTGATGGAGAGAGGAGATTTGGTGGTGATCGGGATGGATACCGTGGAGGACCACGCGGACCTGGTGGTGACTTTGGTGACAAGGGTGGAGCCCCTGCTGATTACCGACCAACCTATGGGGTAATTACATGATATATCAGTCTTTTCCCTTTTCATTCCTTGATAATGTTCTTCTTTTTTGGTTTATTTTCACTGTCCTTGATTCAGTGTGCCATCTGTATATATTGCCAAGGTTGAGCACAACTACTGTTAATGCCTGGGGGTTTAGATTGTTTTGTTTGTCAAACTTTGGAATCTTGTTTTAGACTTGCCTGAACTATTGGATGAGGATGATAGGATGGCATCTCTTTTATTTGCCGTAGTGTAATTTTTGGGCAAGTTTGTTAATATCTTTATATAGCAATGATAAGAAAATTCTGTTTTTTAAATGAGTGATGGTCCCTTCTATCCAACTTTAGCTTTATAACTGTTGTTTTTCCTTCTACGATGTCTTATTTCTACATCTGGATTTTCGAATGCAAATTCTCCAATTAGCTGAATTAAATAGTTTGCTTTTTCTTTTTTCCGTGTTAAAATTGTTGTTTTAGATGGGATGACATACATTACTTGGTACTTGATAGTAATTTTTCAGGCTGTGCTTTAAATTGCATATTCTTATTGAATTTGGCTGTTTAATTTGTGATATAATTTCTTTGTTCATTGTTCCAAAAATGCAGGGCAGTGGTGGAAGGCCTGGCTTTGGCCGTGGTGCTGGTGGTTTTGGCTCAGGTTCTGCTAGCTCAAATCTGTCTTGAGGGAATGTTGGTTTTTGGCAGTTACAATTCCAAGCAGGTATCAATATGATTTGTTGCATTTGAAGAGTTAATACTAGTGCCTGATAGGATATAGATTAGTGTGGGTGGATGTGTTGTTCTTGGATCTTCATTTCAAAATTTTGCTGTCTGTGCTTTGATGAATTCAATTTAAAAAAAATATTGTCATCTGCTTTGATGAATTCAATTTTAAAGAAATATAGTCATCTCTTTTAATGTTTATCTTTGTTCCCTGCTTCAAATGCAAAATAATATGGACACACTTATTTTGCGTACTCTGGTCTTACAAAAAGTGATGAGACATGCTTTTGTAGCTTTAAAAGAACTATCAAAATCTTATTTTATGTTTATCACTTCTCACTCTTCCGTCTCAAGCCCATTCTCCACACTAGGAAATTGTAAATTAAAGTTCCAAATTTGTTTCTTTCAGTTATCCTATAATCTTATGTTCACAAGTGTCTGAGTTACAGTCACTGTAATTCGCCAGCAGTTGGATATAAGGATAAAGATGTTAAAAATCAAATTACAAGCTTATTCTAGCGGTTTAGCACTGCTCCTTTCGCGGCAATTATGCAAATATTTTAACAATTTTTGAAGCTTCGTAGGGCCATTAATTTTGTTCCACATAAATGGGACTCTGCAATAAGATGGTGAGCCCAGAAAATATCACTGTAACTAACAATTCGTCATTCACATGCTTCTGATATCTTCTCTTAAACATAGTTTGCCTTCCTGGAAATAATTTCTAACTTCAACTTGTACTCGTAAATAACATAATTCAAGAGATACACACTAAAAAAACAGCTCATTCAATATAAAGGGCTATAATATTTTATTTTTATATTACTACTGTACATAAAAGCTCACAACTCCTCTAAACAGCAAGTAAGAGAGGGAGTAAAAAACATGCACAAAATCCAATATTCATGAGAACATTCACGCTGTCATATTTCAGAAAGGAAATAGAAAACAAATATCCACACACTATTAGACCTCATTCCTCAGATATCCAGTGTCTGCTACACACTTAATTTTAGTCCACTTCCTCCATCTTGCTCTCCTCATTGCCTTCTTCCTCCAAAGCTGGCATTTCTGTGTCCACTTCACCAGTCTCTTCCTCATCAATTCCCAGACCCAATTTCAGCATCCTGTGAATTCTTGCTGCAAATGTGTTTGGATCATCAAGACTGAAACCAGAAGTCAGAAGGGCAGTCTCAAAGAGCAACAACACCAAGTCTTTAACTGATTTATCATTCTTATCTGCCTCAGCCCTCTTTCTTAGCTCCTCCATTATGGGGTTATCTGGATTGATTTCCATAATTTTCTTGCTAGACATGTAAGCACTCATGCTGTTGTCTTTCAAAGTCTGAGCTTTCATGATCCTTTCCATATTAGCAGTCAATCCATATTCACCAGTAACCAAGCAGCAAGGAGAGTCCACAATTCTATCAGACACCACTACTTTCTCCACCCTCTCTCCAAGGATTTCCTTGATTGTCTTGCACAAGTTCTCAAAAGACTTTTTATTTTCTTCTTTCTTCTGCTTCTCCTCCTCTGATTCTTCAAGCTGTAGCCCTTCTTTAGTTGCAGACACTAGCTTCTTCCCATCATATTCCTTCAACTGTGTCACAGCATACTCATCAATAGCATCAACCATGAAGAGCACTTCATACCCCTTCTTTTTCAGCTTCTCAAGGAAAGGAGAGTTCTCAACAGCTTTCTTGCTCTCACCAGTGATGTAGTAAATGTGTTGCTGGCCTTCTTTCATTCTTGTGACATAATCCTTCAAGCTGGTCATATCATCACCGCTCTTGGTGGAATAGTACCTAAGCAAATCGGCAAGCTTGGCCCTGTTTTGATTATCTTCATGTATACCCAACTTGATGTTTTTAGAGAAGGTTTCATAGAATTTGTTATAGTCTTCCTTGTTCTCTGCTATTTCAATGAACATCTCAATACATTTCTTTACCAAATTCTTCCTAATCACCTTCAGAATCTTGTTCTGTTGCAGCATTTGACGAGAAATATTTAGTGGCAGGTCATCGGAATCAGCTACACCCTTAACAAATCCTAGATATTCAGGAATGAGCTCTTCACAGTTGTCCATGATAAACACCCTTCTGACATAAAGTTTGATATTGTTCATTTTCTTTCTTTTGTCGAAGAGATCAAATGGGGCTCTTTTGGGAACAAATAGTAGAGCCTTAAACTCCAGTTGCCCTTCAACAGAGAAGTGCTTCCAAGCAAGAGGGTCTTCCCAATCACTAGTGAGACTCTTGTAGAAGGAAGCATACTCTTCCTTGGTGACTTCCTCGGGCTTTCGCAGCCAAATGGGTTTCTGTTTGTTGATAAGTTCCCACTCATGAGTCATTTCCTTAACCTTCTTTTTCTTCTTAGAATCCTTTTCTTTGTCCTCATCAACCTCCTCCACATCACCTTCTTCTTCCTTCTTGGTTTCCTCATCCTCATCATCACTAACTTCTTTCTCGATAGTCTTCTCAGTCCAAAGATAGATAGGGTAGCTGATGAACTCAGAGTGCTTCTTCACAAGGTCCTTCAATCTCCTCTCCTCCAAATACTCCAACTGCACCAAGAATTGCATATTAACTAACTCAATTCTAAACCGATGTTATTTACTAACCAATATTATATGCAAAAATGATGAGTCTTTAGGATTTAGTCCAAATTTCAAATACTAAGACATTGGATTCAGAACCCAAAAGCAATAACTGAATTCTCAATTTCAGAGAATAAAACAAAAGCAGATACAACAAGTTGTTCTCATTCTTACCTGGTCATCCTTAAGGTAGAGAGTGATTTTGGTTCCCCTACCCAAAGGTTCTCCATCAAAATCCTTCCTAACGCTGAAAGACCCTCCAGCCTGGGACTCCCAAACATATTGATCATCATCATTGTGCTTTGTGGTCACAACCACTTTCTCAGCAACAAGATAAGCCGAGTAAAACCCAACGCCAAATTGCCCAATCATGCTCACATCAGCCCCAGCCTGCAATGCCTCCATGAATTCCTTTGTACCAGACCTTGCAATTGTACCCAGATTGTTCACCAAATCTACCAACAGAATTCATAAATTCAATCAAAACCCATATTCAAAACAGGATTAAGAACAATAACATTCACATTTGATTTATAGAATTACTTATTTACCTGCTTTAGTCATGCCAATGCCACTATCAATAATAGAAAGAGTCTTGTTAACCTTATCAGGCGCAATCCTTATAAAGAGCTCCGGTTGAGAATCAAGCTTACTCTTGTCTGTCAAACTTTCAAATCTAATTTTGTCCAGTGCCTAAAACATCCAAAATCAAATGATTCAGACAAAAAAATTTTAAAAATGCAAAAGGGTATTTTAATTTCTTTGATTTTCAATCTCTTTCATGCTAATTTCTGATCAAAATGACAAGTAAGAAGAGGAAAAGATAAATTTTTAGCAAGTGATAACTTACATCAGAGGCGTTGCTGATTAGTTCACGAAGGAAGATCTCTTTGTTACTATAGAAAGTATTGATAATAAGACTGAGAAGTTGGTTAATTTCCGCCTGAAAAGCGAAGGTCTCAGTCTCACTCATCTGCAAATCCGCCATTGATCCTTCAAATTCAATTAGACCCAGAAAACAATTCAAGGAAAAGGACTTTAAATTGAATTTGATTTTGGCTTTTTGATTCTTTCTCAGTGATCAGAAACAGAGAAAATGGCAATGATGCGGTGCTTAAATAGTCTGACAGAGAGATTCTAGTGGGTTCTCATGTCAGCAAGGTAGAGGTGGATACACTGGAAGGTTTTTTTTTTTTTTTTTGCCCAAAGGATACACTGGAAGCTTTTAGAATGGATTTTGGCGGGTTTCTAGACTAACCTGTCCTTTTCGAGAATTTTTTGTTTATTTTCCTATTTTACCCCTTTACTTATATGCTTGATTTGTAGTCTTCATTGGGGATATAATGGTCAATGTGTATAACAAATTTTAGGATGTGTCGTTTTTGCTGACCGAATAAAAGAGGATATGACGTTTAATAGTGAGATATGGGTGTAAAACAAATTTTCTTTGTCGTTTTTTCTTTTACAAGATTTAAGGGTTTTTGCCATGATTTTTTTGTCCAGGAATTTCGTTGAACGACAGGTCGCTTTAGCACTAGAGAACGAGAAATTGAATATTGCGCAAATTACATATTTTTTATGATTTGATGTTTAGTACACTGTTGAAAGCAAAAAAAATTCTTTATCGTCCATAACCCAATGTAGGTAAATTCATGAATTCAACTTCTTTTTTTATAGTCTATCTAATTTCTTTATCGTTCACATTAATCATAAATTTTTTTTATGACTCATCAATCAGATTGATATATATCTTTTGAATGAACTGTTCAAGGAATAAACTATCTCACTCTCATTACTATTCAATCCGGAGGACTTATCTCATTCTATGAAACTAATTTTATTTTTGTATCTTCGTGAAATTTCTAAAAATTAAAAATTAATATTTTTTACGTATTTTTCTAATTTTGATGTGCATTAAAAACTGTATATTTTATTATTTTATACAAGTCATTTGTTTAGTCCTGAACTACATTAAACGACCAGCCTTTAGTACGATGGAAGCCTAAACAGAAAACATTGCTTTTAAAAAAACCCCAATGTGAGGCCTATTCCGTCGAACTGAATTTTAATATGTTCAAGTTCGGTTTAATATTTTTTTTTTCGAGTTTGAATTCGGATTAGAGTTTTGAATCGAGTTTGAAAATCATATTCAAATTTGACTCATTTAAACTTGAATCGAGCTCGAACATGACTTGAACTCAGCTCATTAATAAACTATAATTCAGTTAAACTCGAGTTCAATTCGTTTATAATTTATCAAAATATTCAACTTTCTAAATAATTATTTCTAATAAAATAACTATAATAAAAATAATTAAAATTAACATAAAAGTAAAAGCATTCAATTAGTGAAAAAAAAATTTATAAGAGTATTAAAATATATTTTTAGAGTGTCAAAATTATTAAGTTAATAATAATAATATTAATAATAATAATCAAGTTGTTTAGGAGTTTATTATCGAGTTGTTCACGAGCTTATTAATCGAGCCTGTTCGTGAGCTTATTATCGAACTGTTCACGAGTCTAATCGAGTCGAGTTTTGCTTTATTCAAACTCGATTCGTTTATTAATCGAGTTTTAAAATAATACTCAAGTTTGGCTCGTTTTTAAATCTAACTGAATACGAACGAGTTTTTATTAAACCGAACATCGAGCCGCTCGCAAATAGTATGATTCATTTGCAGTCCTAAGTATAATTCATTTGCAAACAGTATGATTTATTTGCAGCAGTCCTAATTCCGCACGAGCTAACTTCTACAATCACCAAAAGTCCAATAGCAACAATCCCCTCATGAATCCAAAATAATTAAATAAATGATAAAAGAATTTAATATATGGAGTATCTGTATAAATGATACAAGAATTTAAATTTTCAAATCTAATATCTCATTTTCCTTTAAACATTTTCAATGTATAAAAAAGCAAAATACCACCACAACACATTATAAAAGATTACAGCTCTAAATCGGAGAAAAAAAAAACATTCATAAAATTGACCTAAACTAAACTGGGATTGAAATAAAGCTGAGTTACATTCTCTTCTAGAAATCAGGGAAAAAAAATTGTGAGTGATAAATGGGAAATTCATGGAAAGTTACAATTGTCATCGCCAAATAGTGCACGGACACCTCTTATCCAATTCTTCCTTCATCACAAGGCCCAGCTGATGGTGAGTAAAAACAAGTTCTCATAACACCATTTGATTGCAATTTTTTTTTTCATTGAAAAAAACATAAATAATACACTCTCCGGTTTTTAATAACAGACAATTTAGAAAAATATTTTTATTTCAATATAATTGTTATTTTAAAAACTCACTGTAACATTAATTAATTTGTTTTTTTCAAATTTACCCTTATCATCAGAAAAAAAAAAAAAAAAAAACTTAGTGTTATTGATAGAGTTTTGATAAAAGATAAATTAAGGATATATTAGTCTATTTGATTTAAAATTATCCCTAATTTATTACTTTATTAATTTAAATGCAATTCTCTAAAAGGTCAATTATTGAAAATCAGATGGAGTATTATGATCTATACACTGTACAATTGAGGTAACCTCTTCTTTAATATCCCAACAATTTCATAGTTGAGACTCTTAACAAGATCTCTCACTCCCCCCACACTATTAAACCACACGTGAGGGGCTTTGTTTCTTATCCTTGATTTGATCTTTGGCTAAAAAAAAAAAAAAAAAAAGTTGCTTGATTTGATGAAGGAAAGGTCTAGCAGAAGGTCTGAGCTGGTTTTTGATCCACTTGATTGCCGCCGGCGACGGAGAATGTTCACCTACTCTTTAGGCCTATTTAGCAAAACAGACCAAACAGTTTGACACCATTCGAATCCTCCATGTACATCAATCTTGTTATCTTCATCTTCACCAATACTTTCAATTTGATCGTCTGATTCAAGATTTCCATGTTCTAGATCGGCGCCGCTAGGAGCTCTGGCTATGGAATTGGAACCAACGATCAGAGAACTACTCTCTGACATTGGAAAATTTTGGTTGCTCGGAGTCGGAAAGCCGTTTGTTACTTCAACCATTAGAATTTAAGATTATGTGTGTCTTTTCTTGATTCGAATTGGCACCCAATTGCCTTTGCATTTTAATTCAATCAATTTATTATGCTTAAAAAAAAAAAAAAAAGTTTCGGGAGTAGATTGCTCGCGGTTCCATGGAAGTTTCATAGAAGGTTCTTATCTATACATAAGATTTTTGTAAGAAAATCGACTCTTTACTCTTTTACGCTGCAGTGACAATTGACAATAAGAAAATTCAACTCAAAGTAGTTCAATTATAGAGCCAATGGAGATTGGAAAAGGCTTGCCCCAAATAAAATTAAATACAAAAATGAATAGAAATGATATTATATATCATGCAAATATCATTATAAATCCAATTTAAGCCTGCAGAAAATTTATGTATTGTACATATATAAATTCAATTTTTATAATATAACCAATATATTTTTTGTACTTCTATATCTATTTTATAATAATTTATTAAAAAAAATTTAAAAATTAAGAATCATTTTTAATGATTCAGTGAGGCACTGTTGGGCATCAGGGCCCATGACACCCAGACCCAGCACAGCCCAAACTTTAAATATCAAATTATCAATCATAATTCACTGCTGGCTACAATGATCTAGTTGGGTGATTGGGTTCGTAGATTGTGAATCCTAAGCCCACGAATCTCAATTGCAGCCTATGAATTTGAAATCGCGCTAATTTTATGATTTTGGCTTTACACCCAAATCTAACTTTCTTTCAATCTTTTAACTTTTAACTTCAAACTCGATTATTAGACTGATCGAGTTTTATATCACTTTAAACTATTTATATCAATTTAATACAAATTAGACTACAATGCTAAAATAGGATAAAATTTTCAACTATCTTTTTTTTATTTTAATTTTGAGCATGGAAAGGAGATTCAAATTGAGTCTATTGCTTAAATTATATATGCATTTCTCATTAAATTATATTTTAACGTGCAAACAATCATTCAACTATCAAATATTATAAATATAATTAAAATCTAACATCGTGTTATCAACGAATAGATCCTCTTAAATGCAATGTTGTTAAAACCGGACCCGAAGGTTGAATAGGTTTTTTTGTTTATTCGCGGTCCGACCGGTTCAATTTAATTCCTGCTATTTTCTATTTTTTTTTTAAATTATATTAAGTTCAAAACGGCATCGTTTTGTAATTTCGGTCTGATCAGTTTACTAATTTTTTTTGGTTCGGACCGATTTTTTACTGTTCACAAGTTATTCAATTTTTTGTAATTTAAAAATTAGACCAATGACCAATTTCTAATTTAACTGATCCAACTAGTTGGTCCAATCCGATTTTAACAACACTGCTTAAATGGGCTTGCAATTTATTTTGGTTAGTAAAGTAATTAGCTAACCATATATAGAAAGGCATAGTAGATTGCTATCAAGCTACCTACCAAACTAAAAAAGTAGCCCCAAATTGAGAGGCTTCTTGAAGCATACAGAGATGATGTTGAGAAAGCCTGCAAATATCTCGTGACCATATAACCACCAAATCCTTAAAGCAATGAAATGGTGGATGTATTCGTGTATGTGCTCCCCTCCACCTTGGAGTTTATTTATATTTGGTGATATTTAACAATGAGCTTTCGAGTCGGTGCCACTTAAATCGCCTCGAGAACTATGAGTTCTTTGAATATCTAATCGAAGTCACATTTAAAAAAAAAAAAAAACAATTGTTAAGTATCCTAGAAATTTGTATAGCACAATAATTAGTTTAATTTTGTTGCTAACCAAAAACTATTAATTATTAATCGATAGTTATAAAAAGTTATTTTTCTTCTTTACATACAATTAAATGATATTACTGAATATTTTTCATACATCATAGTAAATTTGTTATTTGAGTTATCAATTTAATTATAAAAAAAAAAAAAAAAAATTGGTGTAAAAAATGAAGACTTGGTCAAAATGACCATTTCTCTTAAGTAAAGATGTTGTATATATCTAGCGTGTAGGTATGGGGAAAATGATTTAATTCTTATATAGATGAGGAGGAAAAAGTTTTATTATTACTTTGACCTTATTAGATGGTAGTTTGGATTGAAAGCAGACATATGATATTCAAAGGAAGTATGCTAATACTTTGATTTATTTGTGTAATCAACACTTGGAAGACTATAACTTTGTCTTTTAAGATATATTATTTTGAAAAAAAATTATAATTGGAGAACCAGTCAACCATAGCTGAATCATTCAAGAAAACCTTATTTTCTACCTAATTATATTAAAAAAAAAAAAGAAAAGAAAAAAAGAACAGATAATGGCATTGGTTGAATTAAATTATATAATAAATAGAGTTAATTATTAAAATAATATCAAATTGGACAAACTTTATAATTATAGCCACTTATTTTCAGAATTGTGTTATTTATTATCATGGCCTATATAACCACGCTTATGATGAATACCTAAAATTCCCTTTTAGATAAGAACAAGCCATTAATTGGCATAATTAGCTAATGCCAATTACAAATATAAATAAAAAGAGTTTTAGAGATGGATTAGGTTAGTAACTTATTGATTAAGTGTTTATTCAAATATAAAAGATTAAAATTTTAAATCTCAATATTTTTGTTCTTTTGTTTTGAATTCTTTAGTTTCAGTGTATATAATATATTTTTAATAGGATAAATGAAGTGATCTTTTTTTTTTTTTTTTTTTTTAAATAGGGAAGTGAACTTAACATTATAATAAAAATTGGTACGTGATATCAAGTTACAATTAAAAATAAATAAATAAAACTAATTGAACTTAGTAATTCCATCTCCCTATTTTATTTTATTTTATTTTATTTTTCATCATTTACTGTAATAAATATCATATTAGCCCAAATAAATAAATACAAGATTATTTGGTAAAAAAAAAAAATACAAGATTGTATGCACTTATAAGTGGCGAGCTGTGATTGGCTAGCAAAAGAGACAGACGAAGGGGTTAGCTGTACCAAATCAAAAGCGCTTCTTTAAATTTTGGAACCATAGAAAGAAAAGTCTTCTCCATTTCACGGATATATTCAAAAGTTGAAAGAAAAGCTTTCTCTTCTTCATTGGTTTTAGCCATTTGTTTTTGGCTTGGCTTCACGGTTTTCACACTCTTCTCTGTTTTCTCCTTCAAAAATCTATCTACAACGTAACAAATCCACCCATTAACCAAAACCCATTTTCAGGAAGAAGCTGAAGTTGCTTAGAAACATGGCTGCAAGTACTAAAGAGTCAAGCTCTGGTTCAACTGCTGAAGCTGGTCATGGCAGTAAAATAAAAGGTGTCCCAACTCATGGTGGTCGCTATGTTCAATACAATGTTTACGGTAACTTATTCGAAGTTTCCAGTAAGTATGTTCCTCCCATTCGCCCTATCGGCCGTGGCGCTTATGGCATTGTCTGGTAATTTTTTTTTGGTTTTCTGATTTTGATTTAGTTCTTGTTTCTGGGAATTTTTTGTGGTTTCTTGATATGGGTCAATCTTTATTTTCATGTTTTGATTGGTGATGTTAGCTTATATGAGAAGTGGGTTTGGTGAATCTATGGCTAAAGGAGCTTTTTTTTTTTTTTTCATTCATTCATTATCTGTTTTATTCATAAAATTTGAATAAATGAATAAAACATGATATATGATAGAGTAAAATTGTGTTTATGCCCCGAATTTTTTGCAACTTCATTTCAAAACTTGGATAATCTCTATTTATATCTCTCTCTCCGCTGTTACTTCTATGTTATTTGACCTTGATTTGTTGAACATGTTTGATTTCTTGGATAGAATAACTAATGGTGTTTCAGCAGGACTTATACATTTTATCAACTATTTGGAGGCAACTAATGCCCAAAAAATGGGGCATAGAATCAGCCAATAACTTTTTCGATACATGAGGGGTTGGATGGAGCATTTCATTGTGTTTCATTTGAATATGTTTCTGTTTTGATTTCTAGGATGAGACAAAAATGGATAATTTTCATATTTTTGCCATGCAGCAGTCACCAAATTTATTTATGCATACTGATCAGTCTTGTTATATTACGTGTGTCTTGATAAGTCCTTAGATTTTGTGTATGGAATATTTTCACTATTTGGAACTTTGGCAAGCATTACAATAGACACCAACACAACAACAAACCACAGATGGTTCAACCTAAGATTAAAAAACTCAGGCTGTAGAAATACTCTCCTCTTCCCACAAATTTGAGAAACTGTCTATTGATACTCTGATTGCTCTGAAACTCCATGAAAATTTCTTTTTGTCCATTTGTTAGACCTTTAATTGAATGGTGGAAAGTGTGGTAATATTTAAATTCTTTCTTTTCAGTGCTGCTGTGAATTCAGAGACACGCGAGGAAGTTGCCATTAAGAAGATTGGTAATGCATTTGACAACAGAATAGATGCGAAAAGAACATTGAGAGAGATTAAGCTTCTTCGTCACATGGATCATGAAAATGTAAGTTTCAGTTTTCACTTGAGTATTCAACTTTTACAATTACCTACATGCTTTCTATTTTCCTGCTTGTTTTTGCATTGGTCATTGCTCTCTAATCCCAAATTCAAGCTATGAAAATGGAATTCTGGACTATTCTAATATCAACATCATATTAATACAGGACAAAATGACTGTACTTGAGGACACGAGTGCATAACTGGCAGGGCAGGGCTCCTACATATTTATTTGTTTAAAGTATCTGTTAACAGTAGGGACTTGGGGCTGTGTTAGATACTTCACTTTGCAATGCATGTTTTGAACTAGAATACTTTCTATGTCCTACCAATTGAATTTTATGTGTAGTCATGGCAATAGGACTATAATACTTTCTATACATTACTGTTGTTTTCCCTTGTATAGGTTTGTTGGTTTACCTTCATTTGTGTGTTTGGAGGTGGTTCTATGTAGTCACTCTTCCATTTCTGCCCCTTATATTGTGCTGAGTTTTTCACTTCTTTCCCTTGCTCAGGTTATTGCTGTCAGGGACATTATACGACCACCAAAAAAGGAGGCTTTCAATGATGTGTACATTGTTTATGACTTGATGGACACTGATCTTCATCACATTATTCGTTCTGATCAACAACTAACTGATGATCATTGTCAGGTTTGGCACCTATAAGAATGTTTGGGTTTTTTGCCTTGTGATTGATTTAGCTGAAAACCTCATAGCCTATCTAGGTGCTTGCTTGCTGTTTTATTAACCTCTCTGATCACATGGTAGGAATTTATAATTTATGACATACCTTAATTTTTCTCCAATAGAGTTTATTCAAGATCATAAAAAGCAAACGTGACATAAGAAAGGGAATCAGTGGCATCTTTGTGATTATTGCAGCTTGATTAGAAGCATGAAACAAGTTGCTCCAATTGAAAGCTTTAGCAACATGCATCAACCGGCACATGGCAATCATATTGTAGCCATTGTACATAACATGATAGTAGCCTTGACCATGAGCTATTATAGCTTCAATGTCATGTGGAAACAAAAATGTGATATTTATCACATATTGGAGATTTTAATGTCAAGTTTTAGCACATTCCCTTTAACTCTCTCTCAGATTTAAATTAATAGTGGTGGTGCAAACATATTTCACTAAAGTCAAAGTAGATATTTATGTGTTCAAGAAAAGGCAGATGGGATACATCACCTGAAGTTTTGGTATCATGAAATCTGAGAACAATATCATGCCCATTGTTCATGATTTAGCCCTTAAATTGCAGGATTAGGTTCTTATGTTCATTCCATGACAGCTTTACTGTTGCTTGAAGTTGTTGCTGTGGACTATAACAAAAACAAGCAAAAATTTAGAATATTGAATGATCATGACAACATATGTCCAGTAAAATTTGAATGTTCTATAACATTCAGTAAAGAAAAAGAACATTATAATATTTGATAAAGCTACTGTAGGAGATGTGATGAATACATTTCTAATTATTAGTATTCTGCGTGCTGCCTAGTGTAGTTAAAGGGTCAAATAACTGGTAAACTTGAAGAGCTGCACACTACTAGCTTCTAGGTACACTTGCAAGCCCCGCTGTTTTGATATCATTGTTCCTATTCCAACTAGAGTAACTATCAGGAAAGAAGGGGATATGTATTAAAAGATGCTATATGTGCATAGTAAGTCATTTTGTCTTCTAGGGTTGAGAGAATTGTCTAATGATAGTTTGACCAATGTTTGTTTTGAGAATTCTCTTTTATTAAAAATCAAAATGTTGAATTTTTTGTGCTGTAACATTATCCTGCTCTTGTAACCTTTGCAAGTTAGTACATCATGATTGCTCTAATACCTAGATTGCATTTGAAATTGCATTTTGGATTTGATAGATTCTCAATGGAATCTTTGCAGTACTTCTTGTATCAGTTGTTACGAGGACTGAAATATGTGCATTCAGCTAATGTCCTGCATCGTGATCTTAAGCCCAGCAATTTGCTTCTTAATGCAAATTGTGATCTAAAAATTGGAGATTTTGGATTGGCAAGGACAACATCTGAAACAGATTTCATGACTGAGTATGTTGTCACTCGTTGGTACCGAGCACCAGAGTTGCTCCTTAATTGTTCTGAGTACACTGCTGCAATTGATATTTGGTCTGTTGGTTGCATCCTTGGTGAAATTATGACCACAGAACCTTTGTTTCCTGGGAAAGATTATGTTCATCAGCTGAGGCTTATTACAGAGGTATGAATTTTGCCTATTTTGGAACCAAAGTTTAATTAGTTTTGAGCAAGCCAACCTGGTTTGAGCCCCCTTCATCCCCACCAGAAGGAAAAAAATGGATTGGTTGCCTTCCTCCCTTTACAGGGAATCGTACTCTGACAATAGCTTGTGAGCAATTGTTTTACCAATGTCTAAACATGATTTGCACCCTACACAATGGTTACATTTAGCAACAATCATTCTACTATAGTAGAACACACACCTAGTCGCTTCTTTATTTAGACTAATGATTACTTATTTGTCTGTCAGTTTAGAATTAAAAAGAGCAATGTTATCTAGCGCATGGCAGGTTCCCAGAGTTCAATCCTTTTGACTTGTTAATTTGTAGAAAGCAGGGAAAGTGATTGGTTTATTACATATTGCAGGAGTTGTCAAGCCAAACATTAGACTGTTTGGTACTGCTAACATTTTCTTTCATAGAAGAAAAGACAATCTCTGTCAATTATTTTTCATGTGGATCAATGAAGAAAATTTTCTTTATTCTTTTCATAACGTTATTACTAGTAAAATCACACATGCATTCTTTTTCTTTTTGTCTAAAAGTTAATAGGTTCACCTGATGACGCTAGCCTTGGTTTTCTCCGAGGTGATAATGCCCGGAGATATGTTAGACAGCTTCCACAGTACAAAAAGCAGAATTTCTCAGTTAGGTTTCCTAATGTGTCTCCTGGAGCTGCTGATCTTCTGGAAAAAATGCTTGTGTTTGATCCCAACAAGCGCATTACAGGTATGAGGAAAGATTTCAAATTTCCAAGTACAGCACTTCTATACACTGACTTGTATCCTTTTTGTTTCTGCTCCACCATTGGGTAGTTATATTTCTGCATCTGTTTGCAGTTGATGAGGCACTTTGTCACCCATACCTGTCAACTCTTCATGATATCAATGATGAGCCTGTCTGCCCTAGACCTTTTCATTTTGATTTTGAGCACCCATCATGCACTGAAGAGCACATCAAGGAGCTCATATGGAGGGAATCAGTGAAGTTCAATCCAGATCCTCCAGCCTATTAGGAAAAAATGAATGGTAGAAATACAAAGGGAAATGGGATAGCTTCTTTCCCTCAAATACAATATGTTGTCCATCAACATTTCCTGAGAGTACATAAACTTCACATTCCTAGACCCTGAAAGATACAGTTGCCCAATGTTCGAGACACCAAAGCGCAGCGCAACTTCTTTCAAGGGATTTGGGTGCTCATATTTTTATGTTAATGCATGAAGTGCATTGTAAAAATTAATGCGAATCTTTTGTAAGTACTAGTAGTTGGGAGCTTTAGGGGTAGGAGCAAAGCAAGATTGAGTATGTTGCATTGCTCATGGATCTGATTTATATTTTCCATATTTTTCAAATAAAATCAGGATATTAATGTGAAGAGCTGTTTGTCCGTTTCTGTTATGTTGTATATAAATCTTCTGTTTTGTGTATAGCTGCTTATTTTATTAGGTTTTATATATCAGGTTGATTCCTTATTATAGCTGGTATCTTGGCAAATTTGCTTTTTAGAACTTGGGGCTAATGGCTCTTAGATACTTGAACTTATCTCCAATATTGGACTCAACAACAATCTCATATGCAAAATGATTGATGTTCAGAGAAAAATTCTGACGGATTCTCAGGTATAGTTTCAATGTGTTTGATCGTTTTGAAGGATTCTGCTATGCAACTATCTTTATAACAATGTAGTTCTGTGCTTATATCTTGAGATCATTATAATGGCCTCATATCGTGTGAATGAAATTCACACTAAAGTGTTAATAGTACATAAAGAAACCAAGTTGCCCTGTACAGAAACTTTGTTCCCTGTTACAAATACTTCCTTCTGGGAGAGCACATCTTGACCTCAATATTCTCAATTGGCAGGCTATCTTCAGGAAAATTGCAGGGTGAAACCTTCCCTGGCTCCTGGTCGGGGAGGAGATCACAAGGTTTTGGAGTCACACCACTCGAAATCCCTACAATCTCTGTGCAATTCCATTGAAGCTTCTTAGGCTTTTCTGTGAGCTCAATGGTCACATTAGATATGCAGATTCCAGTGAAGGGGTCACCAGCAATGCCCTCAAGTCTAGCTGCCATTGTTACATTCTCGGCCACCATATCGCGGTAGTTGATATTCTCAATGACAGGGATTGCATTAGGATCCCAGTTATTATCAGGATGAGACCCATAATTTCCTGTCATCCAAAATACCCATTTCATTGTTTTCATTGTCATCCTTCTAACATATATCTCCTTTACATAACCTCCTCTTCCCACAGAAGTTTTGATTCTAACACCTGATTCTGTATCAATAGCTGTGATATCTTCTGCCCTGACATCTTGGATCCCACCAGACATTTCACTCCCCAGTGCAATTGCAGCGCTCGTCGGAGAAATGCAGGTGAGCCTTCTGATTAAAAGCTGCTTGGTAGGCATCCCAAAAGAAATACCATACTCATCCCAACCACTCTTAACAGCCACACAATCATCTCCAGAAACAATGTAACAGTCCTCAATTCTGGTGTTTGTGCATGAGTCTGCAGAATTAAGCATCATAAGTTAACAAATTTTCACATGAAAATTATGTGAAAGCAAAACCAACAAAACATTTTCTGCTTTCTAAATTGCTGGAAAAAAAAAAAAAAAAAAAAAAACTGTATTTTCGAATACAGCAACAAATTCAATTTCCAAATATTTCACCTGGATTGATCCCATCAGTGTTTGGAGAATTCACTGGTGCAAGAATTGTAATGCCTTGAACAACAATATTGCTGCATAAGAATCAAGAATCAAAGCTTAAGGTCTGTTTAGCATTGCTGTTGAGAAAAACACAAATGTTACTGTTGACTAAACATAATTAAAGTTTATTTTTTTAAAATAATTAAATAATACTCAAACTCGAAAAGCATATAAAATAATATTTTTCCGAGAAAAAATAATTTCAACTTTAATGTCAAACAGGCTCTTAGTATAGTAAAAACAATTAAAAGTACCTGCAATAAACAGGATGTACATTCCATGAAGGAGAGTCCACCAATGTAAGGTTGGAAATTATAATGTTATTAGAATACATGATTTCTATCAGGTAAGGCCTGGTGATGTTCAACTCCCCGTTGCGAAATTTTTGCCACCAGAGATTTCCCTGACCATCAATAGTGCCATTGGCACCTTAAAAAAAAAATTCCATAATTTACACAAATCAATATGTGATAAAAATTAATTCTTGTAAATTTAATTTAATAGGAGATTATACCTGTTATTACAACATCAGTAAGGTTGTTTCCAAAAATGAGACTGCTATATCTTCCACCTTCTGTATCCCTTCCTCTACCGTAGGATGGCAATGGTTCAATCACAGGCCATTCATTCTCATCCTAATTCAATTTCCATAATGCAGGACATGTTAATCACATAATTTATTATTATTATTAATTAGATTAAGAATTATACTATATATATATATATATATATATATAATTTTAATATAAATTAAAATTGAATTCCTTAAAAACCAAACAAAAATAAAATTATATTTATATTTCTAAAAAATTACATTTTATTCCTATTGTATATAGAAAATAAAATTTGTGTGGCCATGAATCCTTGACAGTTGACACTGTTTAGCTTGTGAAGCTCATCCTATTTTTTACTTTTTATTTTTTTCTGTTAGGTCCTTAAATTCCAAGATACACTTTTCATTTAGGTCCACAACATTTATGGCTGAAGTTTTACCTAACTTGTAAACACTGGCCTATCCTATATTATGAGGTTGGTCCCATACTTTACTTTATAAACAGTATCTAATTCTATTCTCTGTTAGACTCATTTTGAAAAAAATTATTTTAAATTATTTAACTTAATTCTATTCTATTAATAGATTTAAATTGAATTTTTATAAAAAATTATTCTAAACATTATTTACAATAATAATGAATTCAATTTATTTTATTTTTAATTGCTTTTATTTAACAATAACTAATAATAATGAAATTTTAAGAGATTAAAATAAATATTTATACAATTTAACTATGAATTAAGTCTTAAATAAATTAAATTTTTGCGAAATGAGTACTTTATGAAATCATTTCTTTATAATGCTAAAAAGAATTAAATTTTATAAATTATCTCATTCCAAACATAAAATTAATAAAACAGAATTCATATATGAATTCTATTCTTCCAGTTCTGTGATTGAAGCACAGAAAAAATATTTGACTTTAGCATCATAAAGGCTAAAATAATGGGGAAAAAAATTGATAAACTAAATCATTAATTATATTAAAAAAATTTCTAACCTGAGAGGCCAGAAGAACAGCATCTTTGTCAAGAAAAAGAGTGAAATGGCTAGTAAGATTAAAACTTCCAGTGAGCCATCTTCCAGGAGGAATATAGAGTTGGGATCCACCATCTTCTGAGAACTGACTCAAATGTTCAATTGCAGCTTTAAATGCATTAGTATTTGAAGTTTCTCCATCTCCAACTCCTCCAAAATCTTTCAATGATGCTTCATGACCTCTGCAATTTATAGCTTCATATTCAAAACACCCTAATTTGGGACTTTTTCTACTTTCAACTCCACTCATACAAACAATTACCAAAACTCCAATTACTAATAACAAACCACCTATCATCTGCATAATCCAAAAAATTATATCAAAGAATTAATCAAGAAATTTTAATTAATTCTTTTAAAAAATTAACCAGAATGAAATTAATAAAATACCTGAGAGCTTCTTGGACTTGTGATCCACAACTCCATTATTGTTATATAATATCACAAACTGCTTTGGTTTTGGTGGTGGAGAGGCAGATTATATATATAATATATATTTATATATTCATTCAATATTGCCAATATACCAGTCTATAAATAGTTTTTTTTTTCCCTTCTGCGTGAAAGATTCTTGATAAAATTACAAATTTAACCTTTGTAGATTGCTTGAAGTTTAGAAAATATTAACTGATAATTAAACGAGTCTTGTAAGAAAGAAATTGACATTTTCTTTAACTTTAAAGTATATGCATCCATTAGTTATGGGCGGCCGGCAAGTCCTCCACTAAATATTAACATAAATGGTATCTAGTCTAAGTCTTCTAGTTTCCATTCTTTCTTTTTTTATTTATTTAGTATGTCTAAACTATTTTCGAATAATCTTATATCTCAATCGAAATTAAATCCCTTTTTATTTTATATTAATACAATAGTATATTCATTCAGACATTACTTTTTAAGTGTTTCTTACAGACATATCTTAAGAATTGAATTATGAAATTTTTTTATCAACACTACAAGAATATCATCTAATCTAATGAATAAAAAAAAAACATTTAACTAATATTATTCAGACGTAAATTTTTTTTTCCATAAAAAAAACATTGAAACCGTTTATTTATTATTATTATATTAGACGGATATATACACATGCAAGACTAACTCTCAAATTATAATCAATAAAAAATTAATTTTCTAGTCGTATATAATTTATTGTTAGGCGAAGATTGAGGAAGGCAATGACTTAAGGGTAGTTGGTTACGTTATAACTGCTAAAGCATGTGTTGGTTTTGTTTTTGCGAGAATTTTCCTTAAAGCTAGTTGAGAAAGAGGGGCCACAAAATCATAAAGTCAATTTGAAGTTACTAAGCTAAGAATTATTTACATTGTATGTATACATCAATTCAATGATATAAAAATATATAGAGTAAATAATGATATCGGTGTCTTTTCATTAATTCAATAATATAAGAATAAATAAATAAATAAAATCATATTGACTAAAATAACTTATCACTCGTTAATTTGATATATGAGATAAAACTATACATTTGATGTAGGTAAACAATACATACCTAAATTGGTTTAAAATTTGACCCAAAAAAAAAAAAAAAAACTTGAGTATAATGAGAATAGGGAAATGGAACTTCATGTTGAATTTATGCCAAAACCCTAAATTGCTATATTATATCAATGTTTTTAAAATTCTTCATTGGTCAATATAGTGATCCATCAAATCCATTAATTCAATCTGTTTGATTTTATTGATAATAAATTAAGAAATAAAATTAATTTTTGTGATGATACTTAATTTAATCAATTCGATTGAATTGGTTGGTTGGATTTCAAATCATTATCTATTTAATCAAAGTATCCTCTCTCTCTTTTTTTCCCTTCATTATGAAGAGGTTTATTAAACATGGAATATCAAATGATTATGTGTATATATTAAGTAAATCTAAAAAATTATCTTCTCCAATCTAAAAATTTATTTATTTAGGTTTATTTTAATTATCTTCTTCAATCAATCTAAAAAATTTTATATATATATATTTTATCTGTGAGATTCGAATCCTAATCTTACCTTACCACTAGATTAAAATACTAATTATCTTAAAAATTATTGTTAAGTAACTAAAATTGTATCAATACCATTAATTAGCTTAATTAATAAAATTTTAATCTATCAATGCTTTCTAAAATTTAACCTATTAATCTAGTTCAGCCAGAAAGCAAAGGACAGTTGAAGAATTTCCATATGGAGAAATGAAGGATAAGTTAATTGCTAAAATGATATGAGATAATATACATTTTCCACTTTCCTTTAGTCTATCACATAGCCAAGTCAAAATCTAAAGTTGAACCTATATTTATATTTGTATATTATTATTATATATTTATATTTGAATATTATTATTATAAAATAAATATATTGGTGCACATGGCACAAACCTTAGCTCGTGCCTCTAGTCTGTCCCAGACCCAAAAACTGACTAGTGATTACCACTTTCTGCGGTAGTTTTTTTAGTTTTTTTTGGGCATCCACACCAATTATCATTACCATCCAATCAAATGGACGTATTTAAAGTAGTGGGTCCACTCAGTTACATGTAAAATTAAGCAAAACTAAAATAATTAAAATTTTTTGAAAGACAAAATCTTAAAAATTGAAATTAAAAAAAAAATACAATAATGTGTTAGATATATATTATTATATGAATATTTATTTCTTTATAATATAGTTTTATTAGATTTGGTTATTATAATTTTTTTATCATAAAATTGAATTAAAGGAAAAATGTTTCTTGAATTTGAATTGAATACTATTCAACTTTTATTAAATTAATTAATAACTCATTAATCAAAAATATATTATAAAATATAAAATTCTTAAAAAAATTATAATATTCTAAAAAAAATAAAGTATTTAAAGCTATAAATAATCATTAATTAAAAAAATTACTTTTAATTGGCGCGTGAACTAATTCGAAAATATTATTACAAAATAAACTAAATAAAAACAGAAAAACAAGAGAGGCAATAAAGAGATAGGAATCTTGAAAGATATTCCTTTTCATTGGAGTTGGATGTTTTGGCCCACTTAATATGCCTCCCCGTGATCTTTTCTTATTGCCTTTCACGGGCAATGTTTCTTTTTATGTGAAACAAAACCCCACATCATATCATCTTATTCATGGAATTTGATTTATCCAATAATATTGAAACTAATTATTATTATTTTTTTATGTTAAAAATAATATTATTTTATCTTATTTTAAGCTCAAAATTAATGATTATATACTTTTTTTATGGATTAAGAAAATTGCACACTATAGCACAAGCACTCAAAATAATAATAAATAAATAAAAGCATTAACGAGACAAGTTATAGATAACCAACCAACATAATGTAATGCTTTGGCAAAAAAAAAAAATGTCGACCAAAAGATTATGGAAATTAATTAATAATTAAATTCATATTTTTATTATTGTTTTGTGATAGTGGCTTTTTTGTGTGGTTCGTGGTTAAGTATTAAGTTAGGTTTGCTTTAATTAATTTCTAAAGTGCTGTACACGAGTTACAACTTAAATAATTTTATTTTTCTAAAATTTAATTTTAATTCAGTTTCTTATTGTAATTCTATACTTTCTGGTCATGAGATAGAATTACAATGTATGGAGACATCTAATTAAGGCGCGTTTTATGGTGAAAATTAATTAATTAAGGGTCCTCCATTTTGGGTAGTTTTGTCTCATTTTATGTCAATTAGCATTTACAATTTCTCAGCCAAAAAGGTTGAAATTTCAAATTTCTGCCGAATTATGATGTTAGGTTTCCTTCAATTAGTCATGATATATGATATAATATAATAGTCCTTTCTTTTAATTTTTTTTAAGTAACAAAAACTCAAATCTTAGTCTATTTTTAATTAAAACTACTAATAAAATAATATAAATTTAATATTGGTATGAGGTATAGAAAAACTAATTCATCAACACCCAAAACTCAAAATATAATCAATCACTTGCGTGAACCGCATGGTCCTAACACCCAACCAAAATGCGACCCTGATATAAAGCAGGCTCCGCAATAACAGGAATCTAACACCTCAGGATTTTGTCTGCCTTATATTGACTAAACCCTCTACACATTAATAATAATGAAGCACTTGAATACCAACTTCTCTTCTTACTGACATTTATGATAGAAGACAAACATTCTCATTTACTATTATTCTTAGTTTCATTATACGATTTTTCACATTTTTTTTCACTAGAATATTTTCTTAAGGTAAATCATTTTCTTTTTTGAAAATTCTAATAATCAAATCACTAACTTAAATATCGGAATAGTTTTATTAAATCCAAACTTGACACTTTAATATTTATTCGCAGTCTTACATATATAAAAAATTATTCATAACTCAAATTCAAATAGAAAATATCCATCCTCTTTCTTTGAATATCTCTTGATTATCACAAGCATTGTTTTAATTTTTGTTTCCCATTAAGATAGCTCCCACGTGAAAAAAGTTTAGCATTCTAGAAAAACGTGGTCATCTCCCTCTCTCTTCCATCCCATGTTTGCTCTAACTTTTTTATGATGATAGTCTAATTCTTTTTTGTTTTCTGAATTTTCCTTTTCAATAAATATATTTTTCAATTAATTATATATATTAACTTTATCATTGTTAATGTAAATTGATTACTATTTGTGTTGTTTTTATTTATTTTGTGAGATTTATTTTTTCATATCTTAAAATTTAAGTTTTCAATTTGATTGATGAAGTGAAAGTCAAAGATAGACAACTAAAAATAAATAAATAAATAAATCTAACCTTTTATCTTTCAAAGCACTCACATTATTGAATTATCAGCTTAATAACATAAAAAAAAATAAAATTTTAATTCCAGGTAAAAAAATAAAATTTTAATTCTAGGTCTTAAGATTTGAGTTTTGTGCAATTTGTGAAAAATTTATGATTAGTGTTTTTAAAGGATGACTGGCATGAATTTTAATTTTTTTCTCAACTCTCAAAGTCTCAATTTACACAAATTAGTGATTTCTCCTTCACCAAGTGTTAGAATCCGATTTACAAATCATTCATTCGTCTTTGTTATTAAGGATAATATTTGATGAGTCTAATTTCAGCAAATACTGTTGATAATAATTTCTCGAAAGAGTAGAATTTGAGATCAAAGAAAAAAGCAGGTAAAGGGCTCTCAGGAACTGTCCTCCGGGAGAGCTTCCGATGCCTAAGTCAGTAATGATTTTGAGAGAGAATATAAAGAGAGAGTTTTTTAGACTTTTGTTCCTCGTACCTTTGAAAGTTGATCTTTAGGGTATTTATAAGTTGTGAGTCCTTGTATGGATTAGAAACGAATTATGTGTCCTTGAATGTGTCAGACAATGACTTTTAGTTCGAGTCGAATTTAGATGGCTATTTGTATGTTAGTTTGACTTTATCCTTCCGATATTAGGATTTTAAGTAGATTAGACAGCTGAGCCTGACCCATTATAATCCTGATTCAGTTCGGTATATTTTGTTTCTTATCAGAAGCCCCCTCACTCCCTAGTCTGACGAGCACATCGAAGAGCAGGCTAAGAGAGTAGCTGTTTACTCTCATTGCTTCTGATTCATCTGAAGACTGCCTCATTGGAAGAGGGTTTTAGATAATCTGCCTTGTTAATTGAGAAATTAAGAAATCTTCCTCGTTTGGAGGTTTTCGTCTGGTATGCCTTGCTGACTAAGGATTTAGAAAATCATATGCCTCGCTCACAGAGGACTTCAGCTAATGTGCTTTGCTGACCGAGGACTTTAGAAATCCACTTCATCAATTAAAGTCTTTGAATAATTCATCTCACTGACCGAGAACTTTAGAGATTCACCTCGTCAATTGAGGTTTTCGTATGATATACCTCATTAATCGAGGATTTTTATATAATATCCCCCACTGGGGAGTCTTCAAGATAACCTACCTCATATATTTGATGGTTTAAGAAATCTACCTCACTTGGAGGTCTTCATATAATATGCCTTGCCGAATGAGGACTTATATAATAATCTGCCTCAATTTATCGAGGACTTTAGAAAGAATCAGTCTCATTCATGGAGGACTTACAGAAAACCTGCCTCACTAATAGAGGACTTTAAAAAAATCCAGCCTCATCAATAGAGGACTTCAAGAAAACCTGCCTCACTAATAGAGGAATTTAGATAGTATGCCTCGCTTGTGGGAGGACTTAAAAATCCACCTCGTTGCTCGAGGTCTTCGAATAATATGCCTCGTCATATGAGGACTTAAATATCTACCTCTCATAGAGGTCTTCAAGTGATCTGCCTCGCTAGCTGAGGACTTTAGAAAATTGCCTCGTCAATCGAGGTCTTTAAATAATATGCCTCGCTGACGGAGGACTTTAGAAAATTATCTCGTCAATCAAGGTCTTCAAATAATCTGCCTCGCTGACCGAGAACTTTTGAAAATTGCTTCGTCAATCGAGGTCTTTCATGTAATTTGCCTCGTTGCTTGAGGACTTAGATAATCTACCTCATCTCTCGAGGGTTTTGAGAAATCATGTTT
>CATKHJ010057243.1:0-11411 GCA_949750685.1 Vernicia montana
TTTATATTATGTTACATTATTAGTACTCTAGCACTCCGCATTGTTCTTTTGTTAAATGTCAAGATTTGAGGTAACCAGAGGTTCCTCATTATAGAGGTTATAATATTTATGTTAAACAGAAACCTGATGATAAGATTGATATTAATCATGTTATTGAGATAAATGCCCTGAATGACATTAATGTGATTTAATAAGAAAATTGATATGGTTGAGTTGATAGCCCTGAGTGGCTTGATATGAAATTTTTACCAGGTTCTGCTTAACAGGTGGGCCCATAGCCCTTAGTTTGTGACAATTACAGTTGTCACTTTGCAGTTTTGTCGTTTACTGAGCAGTCAGGCTTACTACGGGTTCCGGAAGCCTTAAGCTTTCCCGTTCCCTAGTGCCGGTCACGTGCCTTCGGGTTCGGGGCGTGACAATAGCGATTAATTAAGTTTGATTACTCCTTAATCCTTATATATTTACTTATTTACCATATAAATTTATATATATGTGCAACATTTTTTGTTAAGCTTAGGAGTAGGATTAATACTTGTGAGACTTAAACCCTAATTCTAACTCTTATAAATTATAAAAGGAAAAATATATTTTGAAACCTCTAAATTTTATACGATTTGTCTATTGAATCCTTAATGTTTTATTTTGTAATATTGATTCCTTAAACTTTTTTTTTTCACATTAAAGTCTTTTTGCATAGCTAAAACAAAATGGACGGTACCAATAATGTATAAATTATTAAAATTTTATATTATTTTTAAAAAATTACAATGTTTAATACATAAAACTTGAAAAATTTATGATGTAAAAATGAGTATTTATTTTTTATACCTTCAATAATTCTCATAACGAAAAATTAGTATAAAATTTTGAATGTTTTTAAATTGATATTATATCATTTCTCATCAATTTTACTTTTTATCATTCAAACAATCCTCAATGTGATTTTTTTTAGGACTAGATGTGGAAAAATAAAGTTTGAAAGATTCAATATACAAAACATAATAAGTTAAGGAGTTTTAGAATGGATTTCATTATAAAATTATATTGAAAAACTCAATATCTCATAATCTCTAGTGAAATTTTTAAGTTAAATTGCAACTTATCATTCTGAGTAGATATTAATTTAATTGATTTTTTTTTATTTAGCAGTAAGGCGGTATCACGAGTAAATTTTTGAGTACCGTATTAAATTAATCTCTTTGATTTGATCAAAAACAAACTATCCAGGCCGAGATTAAAGAATTTATAAATGAGAAAAAAAATTCTCATTTATGATCTAGATCCGAAGATTAAACTCAAGTCTTATAACAAATAATTGAGATTTTTAGTAGTATATTAACAAATAATTTAAAATTAAAAAAATACTAAATTAATTTTAGATGTTATTTGATATTATCAAACATCACCTAATATTATACATACTCATGAATATATAATTTAATCGTAAATGTATAAAACCAATCAATAAAACCAAATTTGAATTTATTTTCTCCAATGTAAAAAAATCACAACATACATGCATGAATGAGATAATTCTTTATGTACACCATATATATATATATATATATATATATATATATATATGCTGATGGAAACAAATTATTTTTTTTTATTGTCAATTGGCTTTTTTGAGGACAGCAATAGTCATTATTATTATTATTATTTTTCTAAAGAGGAATAATAGTTTCATCATTGAAACAAAATGAGGTAAAGGTATTTTTTATTATATGCTGAAATTGATTTTTTTTCTTTTTTTTTTTTGCGAAATATATGATGAAATTGAATGATTATGTTGAAATTATATTAAGGTTTGTTTTGTTTCGCGGCGTATTTTTTAATGTTTAGAACGTTTTGAAAAATTAGTCAATGAAAAATATTTTTTTGGTCAATGGAAAATTAAGTTTTTTTTTAAGAAAAATGACTTTCTATTTTTAAAATGAAAAATCATTTTCCAAATTTTGACAAATTCATTATAATGAAAAAAAATATATAAATATAAATTTATTAATCTACTGATCACCAATATTCGCTACCGGCGACCATTAATGACCATCGCCAGCCACTGCCGGCCGCCGGCGATCACCAAATTTATTATTTTTATGTATTTTTTCTCATATTTAATAATAAAATTTTAAAATTATAAAATTATTATAAGTTTAAATATATTTATAATCTTATAAATTGAAATTTTTAATATTTTTTAAATAATTTTTAATATTATAACCAAACAACATAAAATTAATTTTTGAAAAAATATTTTTCAAATATAAATAATTTTTTGCGAAACATTGAAAAATATTTTTCGAATATAAGTAATTTTCCACCAAATAAACAGAATCTAAGTAATAATAAATGAAATTGAGCTATTGTTCTCACACAATCCACATTTTCTTTTCAACTACCACTAGCACAACATCCGCATTTTTTCTAAAACAAATACTACAACAATTGCAGACATAGCTCTCTCTCTCTCTCTCTCTCTCTCATATATCATATATTACGTAATTTTACCCATTTTTATTTTAGGATATGTAAAATTTGTTTTTATAAAATATGGTCTGAAATTTGCTCCCTTAATATTTTGGAGGTCCACAAATCTAATATCATTAGTAAATATTGATGTGACACTTATGATCCCAATTTATTTAATTCACATGTCTATCTAAAAAATAAAAGAAGTAGAATTTATAAATATTACGTCAGTATTGATTATGTCATATCAATATCAACATTAATTATGTCATATTAATATTGATGAATAATATTAAGACTGGGATCCTTAAAATGTTAATGAATTCCATTTTATAAAAAAAAAAAAAAAATACAAACTCCAAAATAAAAATTGATGAAATCACATCATATATATATTTTTTTATTTTCCACTATTATTAAATTATTGTTCAAAATGCACTTTTATCATTTGTCTCGAGTCTTGCAATAAAGTTAACCTTTTAGAAATTAAGTATTTTTCTTGCATTTGAAGTTTAATTTTTGATAACTCTCATTTAAAATTTTAATTTTTGATAATATAAAGTAAAAATATTGATTCTTGATACATATATATTCTGCTTGATGTATTAGATGAGGTATTGTTGAAAAATGTAACATTTTGAAAATGTTGATTAAATAACATTTAAATTTGTTTTTGAGAATTTTTATAAATGAATTTCATAACATTTTTTTTTAAAATTTATACATTTTAGTATAAATAAAAATATATTTAAAATTCAATATATTTAGTTTAAATTCTATTGAAATTGATGGAAGTTTATAAATAAATAAACTAATAAAATTATAAGTTTAAAATGACTAACAAAGATATAAGCATTTCCTTAAAAAAAATAAAAACAAAGTTAAGCATATAAAATTTAAAATTTAAAATTCAAAATAAATTATAAATTATAAATTTAATATACATAAAAAATTCATTTATAAATAAATTATTTTATGAAATGCATTTGCAAATAATAAATATAACAAAGTATATTCATTTGATTCCAAATAATATATTTTATATTTTATATTAATTCAAAAAAAATTAAGAATAATAAAATAATAATTTTAAACAAAATTTTCTAATTTTTTTTTTTTTTTTACTCTGGAAGACTAGGGTAAGTTTTCAAAGGCAGTACACAGAGAAGCAAAATTCGAGGCTTGAGTTCTACATATGGAAATGGATAAGATGCTTAATACGCGGAAGGTGGTACCACTTTAGGAGTTGAAAATGGGTCCCACTCCACAGCTCATGAATTTACATTTTAGTACAATCATCAATCATAGATTGTGGAACCCACAAAAATTATTTTTGGACGCATCTGATCTCTTTTAGCAGTATTTTAATTTAATTTTTCTCTGAGTTTCACGGTAGGGCCTAGGTAAAGATTTGTATATTTGTGGGGGTTATTTTTGTATAGAAGTGTATAAAATAAAATAATAGTATAGGACAGATGCAGAGAATCATTACTAACCATGGATGCCACCTGATGTGGTTGCATCATCACTTGGAACTCAAATGGGAGCCAAGTGCTTGTGTCAGAGATAACCCCATGCATTATTTACACATACAATGGCGGTGGAAAGGGCCAAGGGGGGACCAAGACGGGCATGGCCGCCTCCCTCCAAAATAAACAATTTTTTAAGTGTAAAAATAAAAATTTAATGATATATTATATTTGATTTTTTTTTATTTTAGATAATTTTTTTCAATATATAAAAATTAGCTTAATTATATACACTAATATAATATAAAAAATTTAGTCTACCATATATATATATATATATATATATATATATATATATATATATATAGCATTTTATTTTTCTTAAATGCAAAAAAAAAAAAAAATCATTAAATAATAATAATAATTGTTTATATAAAATCAGAATACTCCTTAAATATTATCGTTTTAATTTAGTTTTTTTTTTTTCAAAAGAGATATATCATCTGAATATCAATAAATTTTCTAAATCGTCCCTAATAAAATAGCAAATACGTGAGACATATTTTGTATGTCCACGTCATTCTAACATGGAAAAATGACTTTTCAACATCATGATTTTGAAAGTGATTTTGATTCAAAGCAAATAGAATTTTTTCTTCTGAAGAACATAATGGGACTTTCTTGCCTGTAAAGGCCATACAGAATATGTGTAAAGGTGGTTAAGAGATATAGTTTAACTGAGGACTTTGCCTAATAGAAGACAGATTATATGGCTTAAATGAGCTCAATACACTACAAAAAACTAGGCCTATCACGTCGGAAATTAAATGGCAATTTTTATGACCGTCTCTGCTTTAATTAACATATATATGGTAGAGATATTATTTTAAGGCGTTGTAAAGAACCAATAGTGACAACTGTTAAATCGCTTCTAATTTGGAGTCCTATTTCACTTATAAGACGTGCATAAAAGCAAAAATTTAACCTAAAAAGATTATTCAACCTTAATATTTTTCCTTTTCACCGTAACTCTTCGGCTGTTCACCTCCCATCTCTTTTTCTCTCTGGTTTCTACATGCAACATTCAATAGATTTTTTACCTTTAGCCTACTGATAAAGCTGGAATATGTACACTCAAATTGCATTCTCTCTTAAAAGTCACCTTCTTATCCCTCATAATGGGTTGTCATTTTCAATGGTTGCATAACGAAAGCATCAATTCAGACCTCTTTCTTTCTAGCCTCAATTATTCCCTGTGAGGTATTTTTTTAATTATCAATTGTACCTTATTTCATTTTGAGGGTTATTTACTAATTAATTGGAGCCGAACAAAACACTGGAACATCCACTGAGTCCTTTAATCAACAATATTTCTACAATTGGGCTTTGTTATTTTTATAGTTATTCACTTATTTTCAATTCTCTCTTAATTTATATTTAGGGTTATCTTTGATGGTAAGCCTTGATTATCATGAGAAAAAATAAGTAAGAAAAGAGTATCCCCTCTCCCTTGTTCTCAAGAGGTAATTTTTCTGTCTATTCACAAGATATTGAAAATTGTTATTTGGAATAATTGTTTCTAATATATTTTTAAGATTTATGCATCAATTTGATTCTTAATTTCAAAAATTACTCATAGATTGCTAACATGTTAATCACCCAAATAGGTATTTGGGACTTAGTGTAAGTATTAACTTATATCACAAGGTTAGCTAAGCCTTGTAACTAGGGCATTCAAATACCTCCTAATAAGATTCAAATCATTGTGCACAGATTTTGGTGATCCGCTCACCGAATAAAGGGAATTTCTACTTTTGGTCTTAAGTTGGATTTCAAACAAATAGAATAGTTTACTTGAAGGAAGTTAATGAGGGTTTATAGTTCACAATAACAAGAAATCATACCTTTAACAACAGTTGCATTGAAGCATAGGGGCGGTTAAAACCGCCTCTACATTTGTTATCGGCTCTTTTGGCAACTGCCCCAAAAGCGCTGCTGTTGCAGCCGTCTCTACGACGTAGCGGTGGTTATGGAGACCGCCGGGGTAAGTATTCTTGTAGCGGCAGTTCATAGAGGTTATTTTAACCGCCTCTATAATTGACTAGTGGCGCCTTTAACCGCCGGTTTATACTTTTATGGTTTGTTAAAAAAAATTATGTCAGCTCTCCTAGGGGCCGTTGTAACCGCCTCTAATGTTTTTTGGCGCCATATATATTGGTATATAACTAATTTTAGCCGTAACAATAGGGGCATTTTTAATCGCCCCTAGTTTTGGCGCTAATTTAACTACCTTATTTTGGCGCCAATTTATTTGAGTCATTTTAAACCGCCCTTATAAAATGCCCTTAACTATTCTATTCTAATTATTTATATTATTTTTAAATTACAGAAATATGTTTTTGAATTTTTTTACATTAAATTTGAATATATGTTGTTCCTAATAAAAAGTAATTAATTAATATAATTATACAAAAAAGAAAGTCATAAATTGAAAGAAAAATATATGATTAAGCTAATATATATTGAATTTGAATCATCCAAATGAACAACTAATATTCCCACATCAAAATTTGTAGTTGAATTCAACAAAAGGTCTAAAGTTTTTTTTAAAAAAAAAACAAGTACCAACAAAAAATCTTAAAAATGTAATTGAATCCTTCAATATCTTCCAAAATCCAAAAAACCAACCATAGCTAAAGACAAATCAAGCTCCACTGTGATTGATATTAAAGTGATGACTTGAATGTGATGAAGCATTATTATGTTTATCATGTCCACTGCTGCCATCATCACCTACCTGTAAATGTTATCATACAAATTAGCTTGAAAATGTATTATAGTTTGTATTTCTCTAAAAGTACATTCAACTAGAAAAATATAATAAAATTATTTATGTATAACCAAATAAAATATACCTGAGGTCTCGTCATTTGAGTTTCCATCCATTGTTGTCCAGGAAACTTTTGAGACATAAAATTAGCTAAAGCAAATATTGTTTGAGATACTTCTTCATGATTAGAAGATAAATTTTCATATTTTTTGCTTACTTCCTCGTACTTAGATGTCATCACTTGTAGTTGCCCTTTAAGTGCTTCCACTTCATTTGTTTGGTTTGAATTAGTTTCATTATTCCATCTTGCTCCCACATTGTACGATGTTACTCCAAAATAAGTTATATGAGTTGGCCCTAGACCTAAATCCCTCACAAGACCATTGTGCTCTTTACCCATTACTTATTGAAATATTTGCTTATTTAATTCAGCTATGTTGTTATTGTTCATATTTTGGCTTCGCTCAGCTTGGAGAGCAAATGCTTTATCCTGCAAGTTTAGATAATTATTAGGTAGTGCTAATAACATATTACAGTACATGTTTATATATTATTTAAAAAACATATTTTATCATTAGTTGTCTGATATTGTCATCTACATAAGTGCCATCTTTTCTCTTATGAGTAGCCTCATAAAAAGTAAGTATGTCTGAAGTTTTTCCACTTTCTTTTTCCTATAGTTACAAATTTATTACTTAACTAGTTCAATCAAACCAATCATAATTAACTAATAAATATAAAAAAGAAAAACAATTGGACAAAATTAAGTAACTGACCATCTCTTTTTGAAGCCTAGCATAGCTTTTCCTGCCTGATGTATGTGTACTCTTATTTTTCTTTGCATTAGCAGTGTTTACTTCACTCAATTGCTCCCACATTGTACGATGTTACTCCAAAATAAGTTATAAGAGTTGGCCCTAGACCTAAATCCCTCACAAGACCATTGTGCTCTTTACCCATTACTTCTTGAAATATTTGCTTATTTAATTCAGCTATGTTGTTGTTGTTCATATTTTGGCTTCGCTCAGCTTAGAGAGCAAATGCTTTATCCTGCAAGTTTAGATAATTATTAGGTAGTGCTAGTAGCATATTACAGTACATGTTTATGTAATATTTAAAAAACATATTTTATCATTAGTTGTCTGATATTGTCATCCACATAAGTGCCATCTTTTCTCTTATGAGTAGCTTCATAAAAAGTAAGTCTGTCTAGAGTTTTTCCACTTTCTTTTTCCTATAGTTACAAATTTATTACTTAACTAGTTTAATCAAACCAATCATAATTAACTAATAAATATAAAAAAAAACAATTGGAAAAATTTAAGTAACTGACCATCTCCTTTCGAAGCCTAGCATAGCTTTTCCTGCCTGATGTATGTGTACTCTTATTTTTCTTTGTATTAGCAGTGTTTACTTCACTCAATTTCTGTATAAATAAATTTGAATGACATAGTATGACACTTTAATAATAAATAAAGAAAATCTAACAATAAATAGTAACTTGATTTTTCTCATTAAACCATGATTGGACTAATGTAGGCCATTAACTAGGCAAAACTCCTTTGGGCACAGAAAACTCAATCTGCTCCATAGTCTTACTTGGAAGGAAGTAATTGGCTTTCAAATCAGCCTTATGATCTCTGCACTTCTTGTTAATTGATTCAAGAACCCATTTTTCTGTTTCAGGTGGAAATTGAAACTTTTCCTAACAAAAAATATATTTAGTTATTGTATATGAGATCCATGTTCATCCCAAGAATTAAATAATTATATAATGAATACATGAAGTAGAAACATATCATATCTGAACAACACCTAACATCTTGTGATAAAAAGGCTTAAAATTTTCATGATCCCATCTAGGTATTGTGAACCCTCAATTTTGCACCCCTAAGATGCTGCCGCAGCTTGACACCTGCTAAATTTCGTGCACTACGCAGAGCCGGTACGGAGGTCCCACTAGCCGGTTAGCGGGCAGGGGTCAAGGGGGCAGCGCCCCTTTGAAAAAATGGATTTTCATGCATAATATTACAATGAGACTAATATTTTTCCGACCCCGACCAAACTTTCTGTATCATACAGCACCTTTCCAAAATTAATCGGATTTTCACCAAAACTGACTGTCAATATGTCCGATAATTAATTTCAGATCCACCACCACTGACCGGTAATTTTTCAGACTTCAAAATATCCAAAAAACTGACCCGGAAGATCCGAAAACTGACCCCGATGTCCCAAAAACCCAGAGCAGACTCAGCCAGCGCGGCACGTCAGTGCGCCGCCGGGGCACAAAAATTCGCCGTCGGTGCCTCAGGAAGCGTGCCTGTACCTGCACCTCAAAATTACCCTTTTATCCCTCCTACCCTGAAAATTCCGTTTTTACCCTTCTTTTTAGCCCACTTTTCAGCCTTTTTTTAGTCTTTTCGCCCCACCTTCATTTCCTATAAATACCCACTCCATTTACACTTCAAAACACAGCTCAAGCTCTTGTGATTGCTATCCATTTGCTTCCTCTCTCTCTCTCTCTCTCTCTCAAATTAGTTTTCACTCACTCTAATTAGTTAAATAAAAATTAATTTTAATTAACTAATTAATCTTTTTTTTTAAATTAATCCCCATCCACTCTCAATTAGTTAATTAATTAATTAATTTTTCAATTAAGTCTTCACTCAATTTGGTTAGTTAATCATTTTAACTAATCACTTTAATTAATTAATCCTTTTAATTAATTAAAATTGGGTAATTAAGTAAATTTTCCAAAATCAACCTTGTTTTACAAAACGGAACTCCGATCCGGTAAAACCACTCTCCCACCACTCAAACCCTCAAAGAAGGTATAATTTCTTATCCTCACTCAAATACCAAATCAAACCAAACCAATCAAATCTGACTGATTTTTAAACCCCTTTCCACCTCATAGTGGAACGAACTACGTGAGTTTTGATCCTCATTTCAATGGGGTACGTAGGCACGCTTGGAATCTGAATCCAAACCTCAAGTCCAAATCCAAATCAATCCCCTCCCCCCTTCTATTTTTCATATAAATGTCAATTTATGCTCTACATGTAAATTGTAATTAATATTATTTAGTTAATTATTTTTGGAGTAAATGAGCGATTTTGTGATTTCCCTAATACCCATAAGGGTTAGAGAAAATACTCTCCTTTACTTGTGGATCTTTAAATATATGCTTTTTATTTTTTCCATCTATCTCATAATTATGTCATTCTCATGCATTATAAATTATCATTAATACTTGTCATCCATGAAATCATTTTTCAAATCAAATTAAATTAAAGAGCCAAATTGAGATTATTTTAACCAAAAACTTAGTCCCTGAGCTCAACCTGGTTCGAGGATTAGTGACTTTATCCTTGGGTAAATTAATCAAAGATTAATAAATTGGAGTCAACTTGGGTTTTCCTTAATTTTTCTATTTAAAATAAATTAGGGTGGCGACTTCCAAACCTTTTCAAAAATCAAAATCAATTTTCCTAGGCGATAGCCGCTTCCAATCGTGAGCAACGAAACTCGTACCTAACCTCCCTTAAAAATCGCTTAGCCTTTCCTTAAGGCAATCATTTTTCCCGAGCGAGGGGAGGGGCATTTGGGCGAGGCCTCACAGTTGGCGACTCCACTTGGGACTAGTTGCCACCCTTTTTCAATAAAAGGAAAGCAAATAAGAGGATTACTATTTGGTTAAAATTTTTCAAAAATAATCTCCATTTGGCATTTAAATTTAATTCAACTTTCATGCATCACTTTGCATAATAAAGGCTCTTTGCCTAGCTCTAAATTTAGGAAAACTTTTAGATGGCGAGTAGCATTGGCTCGACAACTCTCTTTGAGTATGTTTGGAGATAGCGAAAGCATTCCACCTCGCTACGAATCCCCAATCATTTCGGTGGTATAACGAGCAATCCGTACTGTTGGACCCACGCGAGTCTCTTTGACTCACATGTGGTTAGGTATATCGATGCTCTAGTGGGACGGGGACCCTTAAACCAAACCACCTTTTACCCTTGTGCATATAGTTGCCTTAGCCTTTGACCCTAGGCTTTGTGAATCATAATAAAAAGCTTGCGCATAAACCATGAAACTCTTTTGTCATGCATCATGCCATTGACATGTATACATGCATAAGAAACTCGAGAATAGAGTCTTCTCACTCTGTATACCAAAACCGGTGGTCTGTCACCCAAATAAATTTTCAACCAATAAAACCCGGTGGAAGAAATCCTTTTCCCGATGTACCGTTGCATTTGTTTATCCTTTCCAAGTGTAAATTCTTACCTTTCCTTTTCCTTTTCCTTTAAAGGTACAAATGGCCAATACCTTTGACCAGGATGCGATGAACGCCTTTTTTGCCAGTCTCCTTAAAGAGCAAGAGGAATCCTTCCAAAACACACTCACTGTCACATCCCACTTTTGGGATGGACGGTCCTAGGGCATGAGTAAGCATACACCACCGAAAACCCATAGAATCCAACTCTTTTTAGAATCTTAATGTAACTCCGGCGGTATACCGGCAGTACATTCACAATTCCCCAAGATCAAACCTGCAAGAAATATAAAACACTCCCAATATTACCACCTTATATCCTCAACTTCATTTTAAGCATAAGCTAGCTCCCAATCAC
>CATKHJ010057276.1:0-14243 GCA_949750685.1 Vernicia montana
GAAACTTATTTAACTTATATTGAAAGAAAATTATATAAATTAATATTTCACAATAATTAATTGTTTACAATAATACTCGTAGAAATATTTTAAATTAATTAAATTATATAATCATATATATACAATTATATTAAAGAAAAAGAAAAAGATATAAATAACTCATTTAAAATTTAATTAAACAATAATAAAACCAATATAATTACTCCCAATAAATTCATAAAAACTAATATTAATTTATAATAAATTATAAATTCACTAATTTAGATCAAATAATATAAATATAATTTATCTATATATATATATACATATTTAAGAAAGGTATATAAACAATTTAGTTTGATATTTAATTAAAAACAATATAAAACTTATACACCATTGATTTCATTGTCTTTTAATAATTTCTATAAAATTATTTCAACTAAATCTTATTAATAATTAACTATATAATTACAAGAAAATTCTCGAAAATATTATTTCATCTTAAACAACTTCATAATGACTTTAATTTATCAATTTAACACTAGAAATAAATAAATATAGTCGAATTAATAATTTTTCAGGCATTTAAACACCGAAACTAATTTAATAGAAAAGCTTTCTAGGCTCACCTGTAACACCCAAGATTTTTATAGCGTATGCACTTTGTATTGGAATGATTTAGATAAGTTATAAATGTATAGTGTATGATATGTATCTTTATATGCATTCCTTTAATGATGTTATTGATCTTGAACCATATATATTATGCTTATGATGATATGGAATGCTTAAGATAAGAAGTGTTTGTATTTTGTGTATTAAGAGTTGTTTGACTATGTTAAATGAGTTTGAGGCATTGGGAGAGAAAGGAATGAAGTTTTGAGCTATTGTAGGCTTGAATGCTCGTTCAATAGGGTGAACGCTCGTTCACAAAGGTGAACGTTCATTCTAAATGCTTATGTGTGAACAATGTTATTTATGGAATTAGAGATGAATGTTCATTAAAGAGGAGTGAACACTCGTTCATAGAGGGATGAACACTCATTCAAGAGGGGTGAACGTTCGTTCAAGGTCGGGGATTATAAAAAGACAGCAACAGTCCCAAAATGTGAAATTAGACCTAACTTCATTAATTCAACTTTTTTGAACCTAAACCCCTCACCAAAGCCTCATTAATGCTTCCTAAAGACTAATATGCATTAAATTAACTCAAGGAATCCAAGGATACTCAAAGATCTAAGTGGATTCTTCTTAAATTCTTGGAAGATTTGGTTTTGATAAGGAAAAGACATTTCAAGGTAATGTCTAATTCTTCATTAATTCTTATGGGCTTTGTTATTATGTTGTTTTAACATCTTTATGGAGTTAGATAGAAGTATTTATGAGTATTTATTGTTTTATTTTTTTTAGAATTTAATTATAGGATTTTGGGTTAGAACCCTAGAATTTGTTCTTGAGAGAATAAGTTCAATCTTTGATATTTGAGATATTCTTTCTTTTAATTGAAGAATTTATTCTTAGAATTAGAATTCATGGACTCAAGATTGATAGTATTGTTGGCTATTCATATGTAGGCCAAGGTTTGGAGAATCCTCACCCAAGATAGAGAGTTTGAGCTTGGGTTGAAGTAAAGGGCTACAGAGGTGAGTTATGAAATATATTTATGCATATGAACTACCTTCATGAATGTTATTCTTGTTGAACCTTAAAATGCCAAAGATTGAAATTTATAATTTCTTTCATTATCCATGTACCAATGTAATTGCTATTAGTCTTAAATAGCAACTTTGATTATTTATGTTGAATTATTGAGACCTTTAAGTGAATGATGGCCATTTGGGCTAATGTTTATTGATGTTATACCTACCAAGCCTTGACCAAGATGAACCTATGATAATAAAATGCCTTACTAATGGGAGATAAATCATTTGACCGTGTGCACCAGTGACTCAACTGATCGAGTCCTATATGTTAGTGTTTAACCTAGAGAGAACTATATATTTAGGCATATATCCGGCCAGATATACGTTAAAAGGGAGAAGTTACTGCCCTTAATGATGTTTGGATGCTTATGGGGATGGTGGTTTCATCCCGCCCATTTGTATTCCACTATGATAAATGTGTGTTATTGTTTTATTTAAGTTTGCTTATATGATGCCATTGTTTGTAGGCATCTTATTGTTATTGATATAACCTATGTTGATGATTCTATTCCAATTATATACATTTGTTGAATTTCTGAATGTTATTCCTTGAGAACCCACAGGTATAAATGTATTTCATAATTTAATTAATTTGAAGGCTTACACCTCATCAATTGTGGATTTCAGGTGCTAGAGTTGAGGAGGATAGATTGGCAAGTGATAGAGCTTCTTGATCTTTTCTTCACAAGAAGCTACATTGATGTACTGTTTTGAATTCTTTTTGTTATAGCATATTATAGTTTAATGTTCATTCTGTTGCGCTCTATAGTACAATGTCAAGGTATAAGTATAGATGGAATGATTCTTGGGATGATTTGAAGTATTATTTTGCCTTTATTCATTATGGATGATCATTAAGATTGATTCTTGATCCATAGTGAATAATGGATGGATTATGTATGAAATGATGATGTAAATTCACTAGTATGAATGATGGATAATGATATGTAATGGTTCTTTAAGGTTATTGTTTGATTATAATTGTTGATCCAAGTTATGTTCAGATGGTTCTACGGGTGCTTAGTGGTCTTAAACCTATCCACGCCCTAGAACCATCACACCATGGAAGTTGGGGTGTGACAAAGTGGTATCAGAGCATAGGTTTGATGTGGTATATTTTAGTATAAGTGTTAAGAGTGAAGGATAAGCATGAATAGGAAAACTATGGAGCATAGGATTTTATTCTGTCATTGTTATGTCTTCGTTAAGCTAAATCTACGAACATCGTTATGTATAAGTCTAAATTTCTTATGTTTCCTCTTATCAGTACTAAGATGCCTCCTAGACTTGCTCGTGACCAAGGTAGGGAACGAGGTTGTCCTTGAAGGGTTGCCCGAGATGATGTTGAAGGTTCGGTTAGTAGAGCAGGAGAGAATGTTGATCCTCTTGCACCTCAAATCGATGCAGGAGCAGTTGCACAGAGATTGGAATAGTTTCAGAGGAACTATGAGATGTTAATTGAGTTGGTTACCCAATAGAGACAATAGCTTGATCCTCCTGCTGCTCCTATTGTTCCTCCTCCTATGACTCCTCCTTCCCCACCGATTGAGCCTCAAGTAGAAGAGGTTTCTTTTGAGAAGTTCTTAAAGCTGAAACCTTTAGAGTATAGAGGTGAGGTAGACCTTATAGATTTTATTAAGGATATGGATGACAGGGTTCAAATTCTAAGGGTTTAGTATAGAAGGGCAATTGAATTTGCTAGTTATCTTATGAAGGGGGATGCTAAGAATTGGTTTAGGTGAAGCATTGTCGGATTGCTTAGAGGCAATAAAGAGATCAGTTGGGAGAGGTTTAAGGAACTAGTTACTAATGAGTTCCTTCTTGAAAGTGTGAGAGAAGCTAGAGCTAGGGAGTTTGAGAGATTGGAACAAACTCCAGATATGTCGATTTCGGAGTATGATAAGAAATTTTGACGATTGGGCAAGTTTGCTCTAACACTCATACCAGATGAAGCTTTTCGGATTCAGCGGTTCAGAAAGGGTTTAGTACCAGCACTATTCAGGGTGTTAGCTGCTCTTAAGTTTGATTCTTATTCAAAATTGGTGGATAAGGCAAGAATCATTGAAAACCGAGAGATGGAAGTAAAAGCTGCTAGAGAATAGAAGAAGAAAGCTAGAGTTGAAACTCCCTTTAGGCAAGGTAAGGAAGATGGCGGGGTGAAGAGTATGGATGTAACCCAACAACCATCGAGTAATCCTAGGAGTTAACAAGGAAGATCTCAGTTGAGATAGACTCCTGCTAGATCATCTTATTAGGAGAGATTCAATGCGACCAATTCTGCACCATCTAGAACCCCTACTCCTTTGTGCCCGACATGTGGGAAATCACATAAGGGTCAGTGCTATGCAGGAACTGGTGCTTGCTTTGGTTATGGGTAATCAGGGCATTATGTGAAGGATTGTCCATGAAATTCAGTAGTTAGACCCCAGACTTCCCAGTCTACAGTTCAGATGGATAGAGCTGGTAGCAGTGGGACACCGACTGGTAGAGGATATGGAGGAAGAGGTATAGATTCTAGTAGAGGTACAGTGCAGACTTCTGCACAAACTACTGGGCAGGCTCCTTTGGGAAGAGGCAGAGGGAGAGTTTTTACTCTAGCACAGCATGAGGCATAGGCTTCTAATACAGTTGTCACAGGTATTCTCTCTATACAATTTGTTGATGCAAGGGTATTGTTTGATTCTGGAGCAACCCACTCCTTTGTTTCTTCCTACTTTGCTAAGAAACTACATTTACTATGTGAATTACTTGAAAATCCTTTGATTGTTTCCACTCTTTTAGAGGAAGAAATTGAAGTAAGAAATGTGTTTCCTTCTTGCATGGTTAGGATAGCCAATAGAGAGTTAGAAGTGGATTTGATATAATTGCCTGTATTAGAATTTGATGTGATATTGGGCATGGATTGGTTGGCTAAAAGTTATGCCACTATCGATTATTTCAATAAAAAGATTGTGTTTAGACCACATTCGGGTGAAGAGTTTGAGTTTCAAGGGGAAAGAAGCGAAGCTCCGGATAATTTGATTTCTACTATTGGTGCAAAAAGACTTCTAATGAAGGGTTGCCAAGGGTATTTGGCGCTTGTTAAAGATCTTAGTATCGAGGTGAAGGATGTGGAACACAATTCATATCAAGATTTTGGCAAAAGTTGCAAGAATTATTAGGGACTCAATTGGATTTCAACACGGCTTTTCATCCTCAAACATGACAATCGGAGAGGACCATCCAAACTCTAGAGGACATGTTGAGAATGTGCATTCAAGACTTTGGAGGAAATTGGGACAAACATTTGCCATTGATCGAATTTGCCTACAGTAACATCTATCTGTGAGGCCTCGCCCGAACGCCCCTCCCCTCACTTGAAAAAAATGGTTGCCTTAAGGAAAGGCTAAGCGAATTTTAAGGGAGGTTAAGATACGAGTTTCAGTGCTCACGATTAGAAGCGACTATCGCCTCGGAAAATTGATTTTTGATTTTTATAGAGATTTGGGAGTCACCACCCTAATTTATTTTTAATGGAAAAATTAAGGAAAAACCCAATTTGACTTCAATTCATTAATCTTCGATTAATTTACCCAAGGATAAAGTCACTAGTCCTCGAACCAGGTTGAGCTCGGGGACTAGGTTTTTGGTTTTAAATAATCTCGATTTGATTTTCAAGTTTAATTTGACTTTGAAAATGGATTTCATGGATGACGAATATTAATTGAAATTTAAAATGCATGGGCATGGTATAATTATGATTGCATGGGAAAATAAAGAGCGAGTATTTAAAGAGCGAGTATTTAAAAAATCACAAGTAGAGGAGAGTATTTCCTCTAGCTCTTATGGGTACTAGGGAAATCACAAGATTGCTCCTTTACTCCAAAATAATAACTTATAACATTAATTAAAATTTACATTTACAATGGATTAACATTTAAAAATGAAAGGGGAAGGGGATTGATTGGGATTTGGATTTGAAACTTAGATTTAGATTCCAAGCTTGCCTACGTACCCCGTTGAATAGGGATCAAAACCCACGTAGTTCATTCCACTATGAGGTGGAAGGGGGTTTAAAAATCGGTCAGATTGAATTGGTTTGGTTTGATTAGGGGTTTGAGTGAAGGTAAGAGATTATAGCTTCTTTGTGGGTTTGAGTGGTGGGAGAGTGGTTTTACCGGATCGGAGTTCCGTTTCGTAAAACAAGATTGATTTTGGAAAATTTGCTTTAATTACTTAATTACTCAATTTTAATTAAATAAATGATTAATTAAAAGTATTAATTAATCAAATTGAGTGATGACTTAATTAAAGAAAATTAATTAACTAATTAAAATTAATTTTTAATTAATTAATTAATTATGGTTACTCAAAATGAGTGTGAAAAATAATTAGGGAGAGAGAGAGAGAGAGAGAGAGAGAGAGGAGAAGCAAATGGATAGTCAATCAACAAATGCTTGAGGTGTCTGGAATGAAGAGGAGGAGTGACCTTTTTATAGGTAAAATGAGTTGGGGGTAGTTTGGGAATAGGAAAAGTGAAAAGACAAGAAGGGTAGGGCAGTTTAGGGTTGAAAAAATTAGGCTGGAAGGGCAAAAGGGTTAATTTGGCGCATAGGGGAACAGTGTCAACAAAAAATCCAGAGGCTCTGCCAGGGCTGCCTGCGGATTTGCCAGGTATCTACGCGAAGCCTCTGGCTACCCAGAGGAGAGCCGCCAAAGAGCTGGCGGCTTCCACTATGATGCCGGCAGATGCCACCAGGCTCCTGGTAGCTCCGCCAGGGGCTCCGGTGGCTCTGACCGCTGCAGAGCCCTGCCATTTCTGACGTGCTAGAGAGGCTCCGCGCAGAGGGGTAGAGGCTATGCCTGGCGGAGCCTTTAGCGCTCCCGGAGGCGGCCGTCGGGAGGCTTGGCGGCTCCGCCGGGGCCTCCGGCGGATATGGTTCAGCTTTTCTGATTTTTGGATTTTTTAGTTTTCGAGTTAATTTTAGGGGATTCTGGGTCAGTTTTTGGGGTATTCTGAAGTCTAAAAAATTACTGGTCAGTGGTGGTGGATCCGAAATTAATTATCGGACATTTTGGCAGTCAGTTTTGAGAAAAATTAGGTCAGTTTTGGAAAAATACTGTCTGGTACAGAGAGTTCGGTCAGGATCAAAAAAGTGTCAATTTGGATAGAAAAATATTCTAGTCAGCTTTGGTGAGTTCAGAAATAATATTAGATGTGCTAAAGTGAGGGTTCACAGCTGCCCACTCATCAGAACTGTCTTTCTGCTAGACAGTTTTGATGAGCGTGAAGCCAAAAATTTTGATGGATCTAGGATTGGAAAATGATTTCGGATGCATTGAAGTTATTCTAGTAATTTTTGGAGTCTGATTTGGCAGCTTTTGAGAGAGTGGTGAATTTTCAGGTTCATTAATTTTTTGGCCTTTTTAGCGTAAGGAACGCAACTTTGGTCTAAAGGTAGGCAAATTTGGTGTTTATGGATAGAGAAAAAGCATACGAACATGAAGGAATTTTTGAGTCTAAATTCTGATTTAAAATGCCCCTGAAAATGCATTTTTACTCTGTTGAGTAATTATGGGGCATGTTTTTCCATGCTGTTCACTATGCAGTTACTGTGCAAGTAAACTATTATAAATAGCTTGCTGCACCTCCATTCATTTGCCCGTCTCATTTTGTTTCTCAGCTCACATTTGATGAGCCTTTCTCTTCAATCTTTCAATTCAATCATCATTCTTTCTTTTTTTTTTTTTAACGAAAATTCAAAAAAAAAAATTATTTTTCCCTTTTTTTAACGAAAATTCAAAATTTTTTTTTCTTTTTCCTCTTTTTTTTTTCTTCTTTTTTTTTTTTGAATTTCCAATGACTTTTCATTTTCATTTTTTTTTAAATTTCCAATGACTTTTCTTTCATCATCTTTTTTAACATATTTGTCCTTTGTCTTGCTTTTTAGGTCTAGCATTCCGCAACGATGGCATCTGGAACCAGACATAGAGCTTCTTATTCTCACCGTACCGTTACTTCATCCATAGGCGGATTGCTAGGACGACTATATGAGCCGAGTGGGGATAATGACGATCCATCTCTTCTCTTGCGGGACCCTCAGGAATACGTTTCACATGACGATTGTATGGCGGTTAGTATTTCTGACCTTTTTTTTTTTTACCGGTTGTATGTTCTGCATGCCATTCATTTTTTGTGTGCATATGTACTGTTTTTCCGTAGTCCAAGGCGATTAAAAATAGAGGCGGATGGTGCCACTTAGAGGTGGTGGCTAAGTATGCTCCCTCGGAGAGCGTCGTTAGGGCACTGTTAAAGCCCACTAGTTTCATCGACTTCTTAGGAGTGAAGACATCAGACCGTGCCAACTTGAATTTGATCAAGGCTCTTGCGAAGATATGGTGGGATACCACCAATACCTTCCACTTTACTTACGGAGAGATGACTTGCACTCCGCTCGATCTATACATGATCTCAGGGATCCGATTCGGGGTTCGGCCTTTGGATATTTATAATGACTGGAGACAAGCTCTCACTCCTGCAGAGACCGAGGCTCTGATCGGTTTTGACCCTCCGAGGGACTGTATCCATGTCAAGCGCACTCTTCTACATGAGAAGTTAAAGTGGTTGGCAGTCACGAGTGACTTTGTTTTTGACGAGGTTGTTGCTCATGTTTATCTACTGATCATTACAGGCTGCACCTTTACCTACAATATGAAGGATATGGTGGATCTGAACATCCTTGCGAGCCTGGGCCACATAGACAGGTGGGAGGAGTACGACAAGGGGGGTGCAGTTCTGAGCACCATGTATCGGGAGATGATTGACCTGTCCTAAGGGTACGTTTGGTATGTTGGTGGGACGATTCCTATCTGGGAGGTATGTATTTTATGCTTCATGATTATGCCCTTTATTGTACTTTGTAGATTTCCAATTTTGACTATCGTGTGCCGCAGGTTTGGGCATACGAGTTCCTTTTATGGCTCTCAGATTGATCAGGGAGTGGCTGCAGGATTTTTTGGTTGGGAGGAGATGGGCGAAAATGAACTGTAGTACCACTCACACCCCCGATACTTTGACGACTCGAGCCTTCTTTGATCATCTATCTGAGTGACAGGTATTTATTATTACATTTTTTTTTTTAGATTTACCGACTGTCCATGGTAGATTTTGAGACCATTTGGAGAGAGGAGGCTATATACCCCTAATAATGTGAACTTTGCAGAGCACCTTTCCTGCCAGCGAGTGCTGCAGTGGTCTCCTTACTTTCGGCTGTACTACCTAGGTGAGAGGGTTAACTTCAAGATCATGGGGTCTTGGTGTGTACCCAGCTCTCCGCCGGTTGACATGAGGCTCGGGTCGAATATCTCGGCTTCTCCAGAGCTCTTTGCAGGGGAGGAGGCATATCATTATCAGCAGCCCAACTTGAACTACCTCGAGTTTTGTGCCCAATTTCTGATGTGTGGGATCACTCTGCGAGGGCACTCCTCTACTGCTGCCTCTGCCATCCCGAGGGAGCCCACTCCTCCGGCAGCTTATGAGATTCCTTCGGCTAGATCATTCGGGGGACATGTTCCCGAGATTGTTCATAGTGTCGGCCCTAGCCATAGTACTGGCGGGGTGAATTAGGATACATAATACCAGCTTCCTGAGCAGATTGGATATTATGGTGCAAATGGCTTCCTGGTGCTGTTAGCCCAGGCGAGCGGATGATCCCTGACGATATTGCCTAGGGTACCTTCTTTGTTTCTTCCACCATTGGAAATGATCTTTAGGTAGGCTTTTCATTATATGCTTTTCGTGCTTTGGAAAGGATCCAAAACATCAGACATTATTCTTTATGCAGGTTCCTGGAGACTATGCTCGACGCAGTTATCGCATCTCCCGCAAGATGGAGGTAGCTATTGGTGGACTTCTCACGCGCCTTGACATTGTAGTCGCAGAGAGAAGGTGATGAGGATGCTCCTCGAAGGAGGAGGAGAGGAGGCTGGTTCTAACTAATTACTGGTGCTGACCTAACACTGACCTTGACTTGCTTTCAGTTGTTGTTTTCATTTGTTTCTTTGTTTTACTCACTTGATGGGAGATAGTACTTATTCGGATGACTGTATCATCTTTAATGCCCCTAGTGGGCGATATCACTATCTGGATGACTGTACTTGTATGCCCCTAGTGGGCGGTAGCACTATGTCTCTTACTTGCTTCTTTTCTTTTTCTTTTTTCTTTGCTCCCCTGGCGAGAGACAGTACTTCCACTGGTGACTGTACTACTATGGTTATTCACTGATGTATGCACTTTTATTTCATGTTATGTTATGCACTTTTATTTCATGTTATGTGTTATGATGATGCTGATGATGTATGCCCATGTATGCATGATTTATTATGCGACTCTTTCAATGTTTTGCCCTACCATGTATGTTTATGTGCCGTGAATGTATGTTCTGTAAAATAATAAAAATTATGTCATGTATGCAATTTTTGTGCAAAGAATGCATGACCTAAGATGTGACTTTCGCTGAATTACGGCTCCGATTTATTGCTTTTGCTCGACCTCGATCTTGAAAAACTTTGAAAAAGTCTAATTTTTTGAGTTTTATGTCCTAAGGAGGGAAGAAAACAGCCTGAAACAGTGCTGTTGGGCCCTGTTGGTGTTGTGGGAGACCAGAAAGTTGAAAGGGGCAGGAAAAGTTGAGTGTCCGCCAGCATGGTTGGCGGATCCGCCTAGAGCACTGGAGGATCCGCTAATGCATCCGGCGGCAGAGCTGTTATTCTGTCCCTTTTTGTACTTGCTGATGTTGACACTTCTTGGCTCTAAAAATTGGCACCCATTCCGAGGCAGATCTCATATTTTCTTGGTTTTTATGCCAAAACTCTGCCCGTTTCTCAAATTTTTCACTAGTTTTCATTCTTCTATTATCTCTTTGCTTACATTTTTTCAATTTTCACATTCATGGAGTCATATTTCAGTCATAGCATGCATGTATGGACCAAAAAACTAGAGAAGGTGGAGAGAATTAATTTGGGTAGATATGGCATTGTAGCGATGGTGACACTGCGAGGAGTAACTGCTTATAAATATTGTTATTGTGTTTTATGAATTGTGATGTATAGATGCCACCAAAAAGAAAATGCCTACTGGATAGAGAAGTGCCTGATTCTCATTCTATTTATGGAGAGAAAGACTGTAACATGGATCCAATGGAAGAAAAGCCATAATGGGCAATAGATTTAAAGTTAAGAGTGAGACATTTAGAAGAAGAACAAGTGGCTTATAGATTTAAAAAGACAAAATCTAGCTTTATGGAGAAGATACCATGAAGTGAAAGGTGATATGTTGTAGCTCCGGAGACAGTATGAAAGATGGTGGGTGACAACTATGGGAGATTCCAGTGGGGTATTTAAACCTTCACCATATGTATGCATGGTTTGTGGGAGAGAGGGTCATACTATCAAAGACTGTCCTATTAGGAACCAGTTTACTCCTTTGACTTTAAGATCTATTGCTTATGTTGTTCAAGGAGTTGCTAGGAGTGGTGTTGATCCAGATCGTCAGGATCGGGATACGGGAGGTGTTGCAGCTTCGTAGAGTGAGAGGTCTCAGATGTAAGATATGTGTATATATATATGTATATAGATGTATAGGACAATGATGATTGTAGATACTAACTAAGAAGTAAGCTGTTAGATATGTGTGTGGTAAGCAGGAAAAAAAATATATGTATAATTAAGAGTGGAACACTACAAATGAAAAGTACTGATGTATATAAAGTAAGTTAACTATGGGCTAACTAGTAATACCAAAAGATCTTTTGTAGTGCAAACTCATGGGTGTACTCGAAGGTTGATATTTGTATAAAATGAAAAATGTTAGAAATGTTAAATATTGATTGTGAAATGTGCATAATGTGAGAGAATTAGTCAATTATTTATGTTGAAATGTGATAAATGTTGTGGCTATCTAATAGGTTATATATATATATATATTTGTGTTTTCATGTGCAATGTATTATGTGAATAGATACAGGGGTTAATTGAATTAGTGAAATTGAAATTTTGAAATGTTTATTATATAGATGTCATAACCTGAGGGGCACGAATCTCATGCTAAAAGTGAGAGTGTTGCTCTTGATGCAGCAATGTTGCATCTGTTTGAGACGATGGTCGAGAACCCTCTCGTTCAAGGCAACATACAGGAAGTGGTAGAGGGCAGGAACAACCTGAAGATATGGATATGATGAGACAGGAAAATAAAGACTTAAGAAGGGAACTTGCTGAATTAAGGCAACAACAGTAAAGGGTGCCACTACGACCTCCAGTAGCAGCTCCCTATGCTCCTCAGAATGAAAGATTGCCCCCTTAACCACCACAGCCACCCCTAGGGTACGAAGAAGGATGTTACTCTATGAGGACATTACAGTTAATGAATTTAGAAAGATGAATCCTCTTGAGTTTAAAGGTGAAGAGGGGAAGGATCCACAGGAGTTTCTGGATGAACTTGATAAGATTGCTCAGTGACTAACTTGTTCGGATGAAAAAATAATTGAGCCAGTGGGAATGCAATTGAAGAAAGATGTTTGGGAATGGTTTTAGAGAAATATAGAAGATTGACTATATAGGGATGAACCACCTTCATAGGCAGAGTTCAAGCAGAAGTTAATAGATGAGTATTTGACTGAGAGAGAGAAACAGAACCGTGTTTTTCAATTTGAGCAGCTAAAGTAGAAAACTGGCATGTCTTGAAGGAATATTAGGCGTAAGCGTAGCGGAAAATGCTTTGGTGTGAAATCTCAAACGTTTTCAAATTTCACAACACTCATCTTTTGGGTTCAATAAACTTTCAAGCAATCTTTTTAATTAATGTGTAAAACACATATGCAAGAAAAGAAAGAACAAGTGGTAATCAAATTACCTCTTGAAGCCAAGAACTTTGAATCTTCTATTTTCTTTTAAGCTCCCCAAGCGTGAAGCCTCTAGAATTTCCACACCAAGCTTTACCTTTCAAGCTTCCTTTGGTTTCCTTGGTTGTTCTTGATTTCCTCTCTCTAGTTGTCCAAATGAAATCAAGATCTCCATTTTGGCAAACCTTTAGTGTTTGGATTTTTTTTTGTTTCTATGGATTGCTCAACTTTTTTCAAGAAACTTTTGTTCTTTCACAAAGAACAAAAGATTAGATATGAAGAACAAGAAAGTATGAAGAACTTTTCTTCTTTTTCTTTTCTCTCAACTCTTAATCTTTCCTTGAAAAAGATGATGAATAGTGATTCCTTCACCTAGCTAAAAACAATAATCAAATCCCCTTTTATAGCTTATCAACTTTTGTTTAGCTAAAAGAAGACAATTTGAAATTGAGTTGCTTTTTGACTTTTAAGGCAATAATGAAAATGTCTATTTTACCCTTTAGGTTTAATGACAATTTCATTTAAGCCTTAAGATGGAAATTACCTTTTGAGCTTGGTTAGAAAATCTTTAACCCCTAAACCTATCTCATAGGCTTTAGGGTTATGGATTTTCATAACCCCTAAACCACATAAAATGGGCTTTATGGTCATATAAAGATTACTAACCCCTAAACCCAATGGATAACTTTTAGGGATATTGATTTTCTCTAACCCCTAAACTCATCACATGAGCCTTACTGTTAATGAAAATCTCTAACCCCTAAATCCATTATATGGGCTTTAGTGTTAGACCAATCTTCATAACCCCTAAACTAGCTATCACCATATCACATATGGGCTTTAGCTATTTAGTGTTATTTATTTAAGCTCAAAATTAATTCCTTTCTTTATTAATCCATAGACTTAATCAATTTAATCCTTCTCTATTTATATCACATATAAATTAGGATTTAATCGATAAAGAAATCTTTGCGAATTTGAACTTCAGAACATGCTAGGGTCCTTATAAATTTAATTACAAGTTCAATCCTTTTACCACTAATCAATTAATTAAACACTTTAATTAATTATCATGGTAAATCTTTTACACTTGATAGATAATTACTTTAGGGTGTGTCACTGTTACGACCCGTCTTTGAGCCATGACTGTCCTAGGGAATAGGGAGACTTAAGGTCACCTAAACCCGTAGAACACCTTAAAACCTTAATTAACTTCCATTAATTACCAATTATCATTACCCTAGAATCGGAACCATAAATTTAAAGGGATATTGGGCCCAAGCGCAGCGAAATCAGTAGGTTTGTGAAATCTTAAACGTTTTAAAATTTCACAACACCTAGTGGTTTGAGTCCAATAAAACTTCCAAGCAATCTCTTAATTAATGTGTAAAACACATATGCTAGAAAAGAAAGAACATATGGTAATCAAATTACCTTTTGAAGCCAAGACTTTTGATTCTTCTCTTTTCTATCAAAGCTCCCCAAGCGTGAAGCCTCTAGAATTTCAACACCAAGCTTCTTCTATCAAGCTCCTTTGGTTTCCTTAGATGTTCTTGACTTCCTCTCTTTGGTTGTCCAAATGAAATCAAGATCTACTTTGGCAAACCTTAGGTGTTTGGATTTCTTTTATATTTTATGGATTAGTCAAGTCTCTTCAAGAAACTTTTGTTCTTTCACAAAGAAC
>CATKHJ010057299.1:0-10441 GCA_949750685.1 Vernicia montana
AATTCATTTAATGGTGATGATTTAATTATAAAATAAAATAACATTATACCATATCAATCAACTTTAACTTAATGGTTTTAATTTTATTTTTAAAATTATAAAATTATGAGATTGGATTTAAATCTAATTAAAAAAAAAAAAAACTTTCACTAAGTTTTTATTTTTTTTTAAGTTTTACTTTTTTGTGAGAGCATGCTAATGATTATTAATGTTAGATTGTAGTGAATATATACAACATTTCATGTGAGGTAAATTAATTTGTATAAAATAAATTAATTATTTAATACTTGCACCATTGAAAACTCTTCCATATATATTGTAATAAAAGTTTTTTTTAGAGAATCTAATTAACTTATTAATCTACAATAACAAGTCATGTTAATTAATATATATATCTAATTAAAGTTTTTTTTTTCTTACCATTTAATATTTGCACAAAATCTTATTGTGGTTACCATGGAATCATAACCATTGAAAACTCTCCCATATATATATATATATATAAATTATTTTTTTAATACTCAATTTTTTAGTAAATAAATTATAATAAATCAAAACATAAATTATTAATTTCATAAATTATTTTCTTTACATTAAATATATCATTCAAATATCAATGTAATAACCTAAATAAATATATTTCCTTATTAAACTAGAAATTTGAAAATTAATAAAAAGTCACGTTCTTACACAGAGATTCTACTTCCTCATTCATTTTACTATCAGGTGGATCTCTTGATTTAAGGGTTTTGGTTCTGCCTTAGCAAATAAGTTTAACAAATTTCATTGGTAAAATTTACTAAGCCAATTTCAGTATCAGCAAAATTGCTTGAGGACCTACAATTGGTCCAATAAAGTTAAGTTGGTTTCTAGTATTTGAGAGTTGTGGTGAATAGACATAGTTATGGTGTTATAAAATTTGATTATGGTGAGAATTATTTTTGCATTCTATTGAGATCTTAGAAGAATTTGGTGAAAAATAGAGAAAAATACTCCACGCTCACTGCACTAAATGATACCAAAGTTTCTAAAAGAGTCTTCAATGGTACACCTACAAGACAATGGCTGGATCTAACGGTCAAGTTAGTATTTTGAATATTGTAAAATGAGTATGTTGAATTATTAGAAATATAAGAATAGGATTTATATCCCTTACTGATTCATAATGGAGTTGTATTTATATTTCCTTGGTAGAGTGGATCTCAGATTTGGTGGAAAGATCCGAATTTAATGATATTATAGAGATAGGGGATTATGAGATATCCCCATGATCTGGTTTGTTATAATTATTTGTGATTAAAGTATGTTTGGCTCTATCAAAATTGCATATTTTTTGGTCTGCTTCTGCTATAGTCCATATATCATAGGGCCTAATCTTATGATTGCCTCAATAATTCAAGTTGTCTGATATCAAAAAAATAATATATATTTTTTTAAAGTGAAGTATGAATTAATATTTAAATTGCAGAATGCAAAACATATATGAATTAAAATGATGATAAAAAAACTCACCATATATAAAAGTCGTAACTATCTTTTTTTTTTTAAATGTATATACACATAAATACACACACAAGGATAAAAAATAGATACATATACACTTCAAAACCATGGTAATTTTGAAAAGGTACACTAACTCTTATATTTCACATACACATATATAAAAGTCATAACTAGGGCTGAACATTCGGTCGGTTCGGTTCAAAATAAAATCGAATTGAACCGAAATAACCGAACTTATATTTTACTTAAATCAAACTGAAACTGAAATTTATATAAAACCAAACCGAACTAAACTGAAAAAGTTCGATTCGGTTTGGTTTGATTTGACTTTTTTTTCCTTTTTATTTTAATAAACTATATATATATATATATATATTTATTAATAATATATTAAAAATATTATATATATAATAATTTTAATATATATATATATTAAAATATCGGTCGATTCGATTCAAATTGAATTTTTTAGTAAAAATTAAATTAAATCAAATTAAAATTTAATTTAATTTAATTTATTATTTAAAAAATTAAACCAAATCAAATCACTTAAAAAATTAAATTAAATCAAAACAATCAATTTAATTTAATTTAATTTTTTAATTTCGATTCGATTTTTTTCGTAGTCATGACTTCCTAAGAAAACCACAAACCTTCAAATTAAAATAGCACTTAAAAACCCTCTAATATTTTTTTTAATGAAAGGGCTGGTGTATCAGCCGAAGCGTGTCAGCCTTGGCTGACACCCAGCCCAAAAGCAGTATATTGATTTCATATTTTTTTTTTCAAAAAAACAAGGGAAAAAGCTGAGAAAAAATGTCAGAGTTCCACTGTGGCTTCTAGGTGGCAAAATTTGCCACTTTTTAGGAAATATTTTCCCAAACACCACATAGTGGTAAATTTTTTTTTAACCATAAATTGGTAAAAAAAACCCCAATGCTCACGTTAATTACACATTTAACACGGGGTGGAAAGTATATGCCAATTGGATAAGCGGTTAGATTCAGTGTTTGAGGTCATAAGTTCCACCTAAGGTGTTTGCGGTTCAGTTTGATATGATTTTAATAAAATATTTAATTCAATTTATAAGTTACGGATTAAAAATTTATCAATTTAATTTAACTTATAAAAATAAAAAAAAAATCACTCCAATCCAATCCAATCCACAAATGCAAATCGAATTGTACGGGTTTATTTTATATACTATTCACTTTTTTATTAATAAATATTTCTATCAATATTTAAAAAAAATAAAAATATGGTAATAAATTAAACAATTTACTTTTAAATTCCAATAAAATAATTTATATAGCAAACAGGTTAAATGAAAAAATCAATATGTAGAAAACACATTACAAGTCCTAATAATATAAAAGAAAAACTCCAATACTATTAAAAAAACACATCATAATGAAGAATAAAAAATAGGTGATATATAATGTATTTTTATTTTTATTTTAATATAAATATTTATTTTAATATATATATATATATATATATATATATATATATATATATATATATATATATATAAGAAAAATTTCAAAACTATTAAAAAAACATTGCATAATGAAAAAAAATAGGTGATATATAGTGTCTTTTTATTTTCATTTTAATATAAATATTAATTATCAAACAAAATCCAACTTGTTATACTTATATATATATATATATATAGTGCGGATTTTGCGTGTTACCGATTAGTTTGCAGATTAAAAAATAAAAAATTTAACCCAATTCACAAAGTGCGGTTTAAAAAAAATACAAACCGACTCAATTCACGACACTCATCAAACTACGGTTTGATTATGGATTGGTGCGGATTGATTCGAATTGGGCGGCTTATGAACACTCCTAGTTCCAACCACAGAACCACTGATTTGAGGTATTTAATAAATACAATGTTGGAGTATTTGGAGTATCCTCCCAAAATTAAGCTACATTTAATCACAACCATTGAAGCAAATAACCCCTATGCATATATATATTTATTCTTATGTGTTTGCAATAAGAATTGAGCAAAGGATCTCTTATAATCATGAATTATAAATTACAAATATCTCACCCCAAGTCTGACTAAAGCAGGTTTATGGGGTGTTACAAAACACTTCAATAATAATACAATTGGAAATTGTTGATCAGTATTACAATACCAATTCCTTATTTTTCAGTAATTACACAATTATTTGCTTCTGAGAAGAACATAATAGGGGGACACCAACTGGCTATATGCTGCCTTATTTACGCCTTTTAAGCTCCAAACAACCTGAATATATAGGTTGAAAATGCTTTTATATTCTTTATTATTGGAGACTCCAAATTATAAGCTTTTTGAGATTCTACTCTTACCTTTGCAATCGAGACTGACTGCGTCGGGTGCTGCACAAGTGAAAAATATGTATGTTAGGCTCCATAAAACTCAACTATATATTCACAAGACACAAGTACTTCAAATATAGCCTTTGCAAAATTCTCTCTGGAATAGGCTTAATTGCAATAAAATTCTAAGTCAAAAACTGTATGCAATTTTGAAATTTTTAAGATGATTTGGAACCATACAGAATTTGGTATCATAATCAAAAAAATTATTATCCGGAAAGGGATTGCACCTGCGATGGTGAGTTAAGTTACTTGCCTTGACGGTGATTTGATTACTGGCTTTTGCTCTTGTTGCTGTTGAGCTTCTTCAGTTGGGATAGGAACATTATTCACCTGAAAGTATAAAATTAGAAACAAGTGAAAATTCAGGAAACAGATTGATATCAGTAATTATGATTAATAGGCATCAAGTAGCAGATTTCTTGACAGGTAAAATAGCATACCAGTCTCCTGAATTGGAGATTATAGAACATTTGGATGTATCTCTGCTTTGCTAGTTTCTGTTCCTTATTAAGCTGCCTCCAGAAAGAGTACATTGAACCCATATTCAATACCCTATTTGCATAAATCTTCCAAGTGTAGCTACAAACAAAGCCAATAATGGTTCAGCAAGTAGCCAAGTACACAATGGTATATACATATTTATAAACAGTATGTTGATAGTATTGCTAAATGTTAACAACATATTGATAACGTTGCCAAATATATGTGGTATATTTGGCAACAAGTCTATTAAATTTTTTTTGTTACAAGTGTTTTTATATATTAAGTGGTATTACTGCTAATTCTTATTAACATAACTTATTGTCTTTTAACAGCATGAAGTGTGAAATGAAAGTACTTACCATTCATTTATGCGTTTCAGCCCGTCTTCTGAAAACTTATTCCAGTATCCTGCATCTACCTTACATTTCTCGAAGAAGTCAGCAATTTTGTTACTTGATTCATCTCCATTGACGGGATCAATAAGGAATCCTGAGACTCCATCAACAATAATTTCAGCTGGACCGCCTTGATTGGTTGCAAAAGTGGGTAATCCACAGTTCATCGCCTCAATAACTGTGAGTCCAAACGCTTCATACAGAGCAGGCTGCACAAAAGCCCCCTTTGAATCGGCAATGCAGCGATAAAGTTCTCCATTTCGCTGCCTATCTGTTTGTGCTGCTATCCATCTGAATTGACCCTTAAGTTGGTATTTTTCTATCAATGAATGCATTTTCTTGATTTCAGCCATTTCTTCTCTGTCTTTGGATTTGGAAGGATCAAAGAAAGCCCCAACTATGACAAGATTAACCAAATTTCGCAGTCTCTTATTCTTCCCATACCATTCAGTTAGTCCAGTCAGGTTCTTTACTGTGTCAAGCCTTGCCATTGAGAAAATAATAGGTTTCCTCTTGTCTGCTAGATATCCACTGTTTTCAAGAACATTAAGATAAAATGTTAATTAGATGATAAATTTCAAAATGGTTTTCAAATCTAAAGTAAAAAAAAAAAATTATGACTAACACATACATGTGTTCTTCATTTTCCTCTTTACTATACAATAGTTCTTCAATGGCAGGATGGAACTGTGAGAATCTTTTCTGTTTCTCAATGTTTGGGAAATAGACAGATTGGTCAGCTCCAGGAGCAGCAATGTTGAATTTTGGATCAAAGACACTAATGCCTGAAACAATTCTACAGAGCCCTGGAAGTGTAAATGCAGTATGGCTTTCATATTGTCCTGGTCTTTCTTTGCTGCAAATAGATAATTTTTGTTTTCAGCAACACAAACATGGGCTTTTAACACAATTTTTTTAGTTGATTTTGTAATGTTCACTATTTCTAGTACATTAGCTTAAACCTTAATTCAAATCAAATTGTGCAATTTTTTTTTTTTCATTCGAGGGAATATGTCAAATAAAGGATTTTGAACTATCCATGAATTTGGCATAAAATTTTCCTTTGGCTTAATAAAATAGAGTAAAATTAATGGATTGTTCAAAATCCCTCATCTACTGAAATCCCTCATTTTTTAGGGTTTTAGATTTTTTGAAATCACTGATTTTAATGAATGAAGGAGATGGTTAGTTTCTAACCTTCCTGCAATTTCCTGGTATGTGCTTGCTATGACAAAGTCTGCTGCATTCATTGCAATTGTATCAGCTATGAATTGGCATGAGAAGTGATACTTGGGGTCTAATTCCTTCCATTTGATGTCTGAATCTTCGTACTTTGTTTTCTCCAAAGCATGTGCAATAGTTGCCTAATTTTGGAACATTCTCAGTTAGTATATTTAAAATTCTATCATGACCAAACTATAAAAGCTGTAAATGAAGCTACAAGCCAGGAAACCTGAGTAATCCCAAGTTTGTTAGCCAAAAGAGTTGCTGCTAAATTCCCATCAGTATAATTTCCAATGATGAGATCTGGTTTTCCATCCATAAGATCAAGTACCTTCACTGCAACATCCTGCATATATGAAAGAGAAAATGAACATTAAACAAATAACATTGAGAACTGGTCTCGTCTTCATAACTGCGAGGCTGAAAGTTCAAACCACAGTCAAAGCCAAATTTAGACAAAAAAAAAAAAAAAAAAAAAAAAGGATGAGAACATGCCTGAGTAAACTTCTCAAGATATGGATAGACATCGAAACGAGAAACCCACTGGCGGAGGACCCTATCTTCAATGGTAAATGGAACTCTAAGGATGTTGGAATGCTTTGTGCCATTAATTGCTTCCAATTCTTGGTTGCATTTAGTTCCACGCGCCTCAGGAATTAGTCGCGTGACCTATTTAGAGATGAACCAGTGCCTAATTAGGAGTGGTAATTCCTTTTAACTATGTTTGATAAACTGTAATGGAATGTAATCAAATGCAGTTATAGTGTAAACATTACACTGCAACTCTACAACTGCATTTGATAACTTTACATTAAATTCCATTAGGACTTATTAAACATAGTGTTCGTTGCATACAAAACTTACCACTATAATCTGAGGTTTCACATTAAGTCCTTGTTGCTTAATCCTGAGAAGTAACTCTTCTTCCAAAGCTTTTACTTGGTCCAGAATGTAGACTACCTGTTAAAAAGTAGAAACAGAGCTTGCTTGTAAATATGTCAAACAGATGTGGAACCTGTTCTGAATTCTGATAATGCATCAATGAAATTTATATACCTGGCCACCAGTATCTGGCAAACCAAGGACATTTGCTTGTCCAAAGTAGCCATGGGGAGAGAAAATTACAACATTGAATATTGTTGGAACCCTGCTAAAGAACTTTTCCATGTTCACTGGATCTGGAGCTTGGAGTACTTCTGAGAGTGATCTCATTGTCTCCTTTACTCTCTCTGCAGTATCACCCCATCCCTTCTCAAATCCCCACTCTTTGAAGCTGCACAAGAATAATTTGATCAAATAATCATTCGAATACAATTTACTTTCATTAGCAAAATATGAAATATATATTCTATTGAAAAAATAAAAATAAAAATCAATGAGCTTTTGATTTAGTGGTACTGGAGTTGTCACCAAGACCGAAAAATCTCGAGTTTAACAAAAATAAAAATAAAAAGAATAAGAAGTAAATTTATTAATTACCTAAGCTCAAAATTCTGATATGGGGCGTCCTTGGCAAGTCCTGAGAGGTACACTTCAGCAACTATGAGTGCCATTTGAAGTTTTGTTGGAGAACTAAGGTTCTCATTGATCATAAGTTTCTGATAGAGAAAGAGAGAACTCATACTTAAATATATGCATAAAAATTGATATTGGTTTTGTGAGTTTTTGCATCGTATGGAAATATATGAAATGATTTGGATCATTACTTCTCCTTGATGATTGAGTGATAACAAGTAATCCACTAGAGGCTGAGCATTTTCCAAGCGTCCACCAAACTTTGAAGTGATGAACTTTGAAACAAAATTGAGTCCATTACCAATGGAAGAAGACAAGGTCAACCTAGGCATTGAGGAATCAAATGCTCCAAAATCCACTTCCAATGAATTCACATCTTTTGCCCTGCAGCAGATTCAAAGATGAAATGACAATTACAAATCTTAATTTTCACTCATTCAGTTATAATTTAAAATTTTTTATCACTGGATTTTGAAACGCGACTCCAAATATGTACTTATTGATAAATAAATAAATAAATAAAAGAGGGTGGTATATACCAGGTCTCGTCAAATATCATTTCTTTGAATTTCAAGTATTCTGTGACAGTGATTCCTTCAACAGCAAGATCTGCAGAGTTAACCTTGACAAATTCCCAGAAACCAGGACTTGGTCTTATGGCAAAAGCTACATATGGAGGATTAATAACTGCTTCCTGCAAATGCCATGAATTTCCTCTCAGAAAAAGAAAATTACGTACCATTTGCAATATTTGAGATTGACACTTTAGCTCGCAATTTTTTATTTAACAGAACTATCACATCATTATATAGAGGGATATTAATTAATTAATTTAAAAGTTTGTTTTAAAATAATTATTATAGCATCTTAAAAAAACTAAGTTACAAATTCAACAAGTCAAAATTATTTGATAGCAAGCTGATTTTGGGGATTTTTCAATTGACATGTCACACTTCAAAAATACTAAAATAACTTTATTTATTCATTATTTAAAAAAAAAAACTTTATTTATTCATACTTAATTAACAATAAAGTATTATTTAAGAAAATAAATTATAAAATTTTATCCATCTATATATTTATATAGATAACCTTTTGAATATAAAATGACCAATAATACTCCGTCCAATTTTTACATTTATTGAGACTAAAATTCTCATAAATGAGTCTAAAAATATACTCCATATTCGGTCTATATATTTATTTATTCATTGATAAATTTGATTTTGATTAAATATTCAGATTCGAGATCCTATGGTTTTAGAAACAACTTTGATGCTATCTATATTGAACCAAAGGCTAAGTAATATATAAATTTATGAAGCAAAAGGGATTCGAAACTCACCCATATGTTAAATTCCCTTCCCCAATGCTCAAAAATAAAAAATTATGAAGCTAAGGAAGACACAAAATGAATTACCTGAGTGGAGTACCATATGTCTCCTAGAATACCTTCCAAGACCTTAGTTCTTTCAAAGTTGTCATCAATCACATTCTCCATTTCATCCAACAAATGTTGAAGCTTCATGATCCTTCTCCCTTTCTGCACATACTTAGCAAAACACTTCTTCATATGGTACCGGCTTTGTTTCAATGCCTCCGGCATATTATCAGAGATAGAGTTTGACCGTTTTAAGGTAGGTCCAGAAGCCATTTGAATATCAAGAATTCGAATACGAAACAAAAGTATATATTATAACAATAATATGATTTGTTGATTAGAAGTTTTCATCCATTTATAGAACAATGGGTACGTGTTTGTTTGAATATGTGAGATTTCGTTTTTTGGAGGAAATGGGCCCAGCAAAGGAGAGTGAAAGAGGAGGAGAAAGAACATTCGTTTCAGGTGAGAAAAAGTAAAAGAAAAAGAAAAGAAAATTCACATACAAATAAGAAGAGATTCCTCTGGTTAAAAAAGCAAAATATATTGTTCTTTTCTTTCCGTGATTGTAAGAAACAACTCAAAGAAAGCTAAGCTGCCATATTCACGGCAACCCAATTCTTTGTCTCATTCTTGTATTTGTATGATTGTGTGTCTACCTACTAAAATAAACTCTTCTTCTTTTTTTATTTTATTTTTTTATATTTTATATTTTTAATAATATACACACGGGTCAAGAATATAACACAGTATAAATTCTTTTTAATGGTTTGCAATTGCATTCATTTTCTATTTAAATATAAATGATAAGTGGATTTAATTAAATTAACCTTTCATACTATCTTATTGAATACCAAAAGTTCAAATAAAAATAGCATATCATCAATAATAATCCAATTTGTTTTTTTGTCAATTAGATTTTGTGCACGTGAGTAAAATTTTATTGGTGGTATCTTCCATGGAATGAGTGATTTTCTTCCGCTACAATAAATATTGGATTTAACATTATTGATACTTGCTGTCTAGATTTAAAATTAACAAGAGCGGATGCAAAATTGAGTTAGCGGGTGAGCTGGAAGTAGAGAAAAAAATGGTATAGTATAATTTATAAATTAATTTAATTGATATATACAGTGGCAGAGTTAGAAGGAGATGAAATTTATCTTATCGATAAATAATACATAATAAATAATCGATATTAAATATTTTAAAAATTAATTTTTTTTGCCAAATATTTTAAAAATTAATTCACAATAATAAATAATACATAATTGATGTATTACTATATTTCATTGAGAAATATAATAATAAACATTTAAATGAAAAATATTCATAAATATAATTAGATTTAAAATCATTATTTTAATATTCATTTTAAAAAATTACACACTTAATTTTTCAAATTAAAATTTAAAAAGTTAAATATAGGAGGGGATTAAAGATAAAAAAAAAATCATGGAATTATGAGATATATATATATATATATATATATATATATATATATATATATATATATATATATATATATATATATATATATATATATAAGAAACTAAAG
>CATKHJ010057306.1:0-20018 GCA_949750685.1 Vernicia montana
GTAGTGAATTTAAAATATTTAATTATAATATGTGGTTATATTTTAGTATTATTAAAACTTAATTCATATTATATTACTAATTTTTCATTAATACAAATTTAATGAACCTAATATTTAAGTAAGTTATATAAATATCAATAATTGTATTAAATTGAATTGAGATATATACATTTATAATTATAGATTTATACTTTATCTAAATTTTCTTTTGATATAATTTAATAATTGGTATAATGTCATGTATAATTTTATAATTTTTGTATTATTTATACATTATTAAATTACCATTATTTATATATTATAAATAAAAACTAAAAAATTTTGATTATTTCAGTACAATTCGGTTTGGATATATGTTAATATCCAGAACCGTACCAAAACATTTCACTCGGTCCAGTTTCATTTGAAAAAAGTCAAAAAATCAACGATTTGGTCTAATTCTATATATTTTTAATTCGATTATTCAATTCAATTCAAAACTTGTAATATCCGTACTCATAACTACTTACAGCATCTCGTTTAACTCTTTTTGTTGTAGTAATTTTTTATTTTTTATTTAATCATACCAAGTCAAGTCAAGGTTTAAAGAATTTAAAGATGATTAAATTACACAAAAACTTAGGCGGACTCACTTATTGGTCAAAAGATTATCAACTTATATTTTGTTTATCAATTAATAATAATAATAATAATAATAATAATAATAATAATTATTATTATTATTATTATTATTATTATTATACCTAACTTATAAATCCAGCGAATAAATTCAAAACTTTCGACTCCTGACAATTTGAGAACACTAATTATATTAAGTTGGATTGAAATAATGTGTATTAATATTAATATATGGCTACTTAAAATTGTATAATTAATAAGTAGAATGTTAAGATTTTTTTTTTTTGTGATATATTAAGAAAATTTTACTTAATTGACTAGGGGTTCAAATTTTTTTTTTATCAACTTTTAAAAAGTAAAATTTTAATATATACAGTCACGAAGTCAGAATTTTTTTTAGAGGGACCAAAATAACTTTGTGATGTAATATGTCATTATGTATTTATATATATTTAACTTTTCATATGAATTTGAATAAACTATATAAACACATGGAAAATAAGTATTGTAAAATATTATATCTAGATATTTTTTTACATGTAAATTATAAATAGACAAAAGAATTAAAGAAAAATATGATTAAAATTGAATTGAAAGCTTAAATACTTTCATAATACCATAATAAGGCTTAAAACACTAATTCAATTATAAATTAAAACACTAATTCAATTTAAAATCAAAACACTAATTCAATTTTAAATTAAAACACTAATTCAATTTCAAATTAAAACATTAATTCAATTCCAAATTTGAATCAAAACACACATTCAATTTTAAATTTATGCAGAAAATAAATTTTTTTTTTTAAAACAAATTGCAAAATGAGTTTTGTATCTCTTAAACTCTTATCTCAATTTTTTATCTTCTTAACTAATGTCTTGGCTCTTCCCTCTAAATTTTAGAACAAATTCAATTCCAAATTTATATTATAAAAAAATTAAAAAAAATATACAAAATGAGTTTTGTATCTCTTAGACTCTTATCTCAATTTATTCTCTTTTTATCTATCGTCTTAATATATTGACTCTTCTCTTAATATATTGTTTTTTTCTCTTAGTTTTAGAAGTTAGAAAGTCAAGTTCAATAACACAATTTTACTGAATACTCAAAATAAAAAAGACAATTTTATTGTGAATATATGTAAGACAATAAATTAGAAAATCCAAGATATATATTTGTAAAACCATTTCGATGTTTAAATAAGAAAAAATATGAATTATGAAGAATAAAAAGTTCTAAATCACTAGAAAATTTTTAAAATTTTGTTATCCGTATAATGGAGCGAATAACCCTATTTATAAAGGTAACTCGCATAGATAAATATGCAATATATCCAATGAAACATATGATTCAACCTAGCTATTTGCAGGCAGCTTCATAAAATGGAGAGTTTAATTAAAATTATAAAAATAGTCTTTTCTCAAAAAATAAAAAAAAAAAGAAAGAAAAGAAAACAACAAAATATATAGAAATAGTCCCCCACGTGGAACACGCAAATTCCCTCTCACAAGGCAAAGCGCGCCTGTGAAAACTGAAAAGGAATGATTAAAGTGGGGGTAAATAAATTATTACTATATTTATAACTACTAAAATTTATCATAATTAACATTTTATTTTATATTATTTTAAAATTAACATTTGAATCTTTAAATTAATTTTAATTATATATCTTATAATTAAAATATTATATATCTTATAATTAAAATATTATATATAAATTAAAATGTTAAGAATAGAATTGTGATAAAAAAAAAATTATAATTTTACAAATAACAATTAGAATGGTTTAATATAATGTTCAGTAACTAAATTTTGGTATCATTTTATTATTAAACTAAAAAAAGAAAAAAATTAAAAAAATTAATTTTAAAATAACCTGTATATCTATATTTATATTTTCAGTTAATCTATATTTTTATAATAATGAACTCAAAAAAAGTTATACTGTATAGATTAGCATTGGGAGGGTGAATTTTACATTGATAAGATTATATATATATATAGTTCATCTATAAATTTTCTTTGTATCAAAGAAAAAAAAAAAAAAAACCCATAATCTGCTGTGTTAAAAGGCAAAATTCTATAAACGAAGACACACAGAAATTAAGAATTTAAGAGCGTGAATGGTCCTCCTGGCATCGGCATTTTGTCGAGCGTAACTCTCCTCCTGGCTTGCGTGGTCCCTCTCCGGCCATCCACTATTGGGCGGTACTGGTGAACCAGAGAAGAATCCTTTACTCTTTCCTACAAATCATTTTCAAGTTCCAAAATAGCATCAAATACCAGTCAAAACTCCTAACATTCACACCTCGCTCTCTCGGCAATCACAACCACCACTTATCTCTTATCTATATAATAACAACTCCTCTTCTCCACCACTTATCTCCCATCTCAACTCTCAAGCCAACTTGCGCCCATACCCAGATATCCCCGATTTCACTATGACTTCCTTAAATCAAATACCCACTTCAAATATCTGAAGAAAATAGAGAAATTTTCGATACAACAGCTGATATTTTTGATTCAAGCTTTTTTTGAAGTACCCTTTTATGTATTGGTGTTCTGGTTTTAGAAGGGGAGTTTGTTTTTGTATAAAGAGGTGTTCTTGGGGGGTAATACCCAGGGTAGACACGTTGTAGAAATCACGGCTATACACGGAGTAACTCGGCCTCTGCTTCATGTCCGGACTGTACGACGCAAGGGTTGTGTGATTGAGAGCAACCCTTCGCCGCACGGTGGACGTGGTGCTTTGCCTTCTGAAGGCGGTAGCCCTTCCGATCTCCTCTTTCTTGCTGGTGGCGGTTCCCTTCTTTCCGTTGTCTATTAGGTTTAGGATAATATAGTTTATATAGATTTTAAATTGTAAACGAAATTAGAGTAATTTTTAGAAGTACTAGATCTCGATTACGAAGCAAGTTTATTGGGATTTGGTTTGAATTGTTTTGGGAATTTTAAGCAAAGAAGAAAAGATGAGTGATAGTTTGACGTTGAGCATCAAAAGGGTTCCTACTGTTGTTTCGAATTTCCAGAAAGAGGAGGCGGAAGATGGTGCTCGCCGGAGTGGAGGCTGTGGCCGCAATTGCCTTCAGAAGTGTTGTATTCAAGGTATTTGTTGAAACGCACTTGTTGCTTTTATGTGAGATTCTGATGAATACTTCTTTCGATTTTGATTTATTGAGGGTTTGTTTTATAAATATAGGGGCAAAACTCCCTTTGTACGCTTTCAAGACAGAGATTGTTAGCGAGGAGGTGCTTGGACATGAGAGGATTGAGCCTCCCGTTGCATTCCTTGATGCGCTCGTTCTTGGGGAGGTATAATCATTTAAGCAATTAAGGGATGATGAAACAAATTTCATGCTTTTTTTTTTTTTTTTTTTTTTTTTTTTTTTAAATCATGATTGCAAGGTTAAATTTTGTATTTCTTTGAATTTTTAGTGGGAGGATCGTTTTCAGAGAGGGCTCTTTCGATATGATGTCACTGCCTGTGAAACCAAGGTTTGCTCTCCTATCTATGATATTAATTTGCTAGTTTGTCTTACAGTTTGAACTTAAAGATGGGATAACATAGAGTTTGCTCTTTGGTGTGTTGGGAATATGAGATTTATGCCAATTCATTTGATTTTATTGGTTTAGGTGATTCCGGGCCAGTATGGTTTCATTGCCCAGCTGAATGAAGGTCGCCACTTGAAGAAGAGACCAACTGAATTCCGTGTTGACAAGGTCCTCCAGCCCTTTGATGGGAACAAATTCAACTTCACAAAAGTTGGTCAGGAAGAGGTGCTCTTCCAGTTGGAAGCGAGCGAAGACGGTGAAGTTCAGTTCTTCCCAAGTGCCCCTATAGATGTTGAGAATTCTCCAAGTGTGGTTGCTATTAATGTAGGTTTATGGTTCTTGTACTAAACAAATGTTCTTTGATTTTGACAGAAGTATTAGGGTACTAACTGGCTTATTCCTTTTGTTGTTTTGACAAAACAGGTTAGCCCTATTGAGTATGGGCATGTGCTGTTGATTCCACGCATTTTGGAGTGCTTGCCACAGAAGATTGACCGGGAGAGCTTATTGCTTGCTCTTTACATGGCAGCTGAAGCTGGGAATCCATTCTTCCGTTTGGGTTACAACAGCTTGGGGGCATTTGCTACCATCAACCACCTTCACTTCCAGGTTTCTATCCACCTAAACATTGACTTAAATGAACTTTAATTTAAATTGGTAAATCATATCCTCTACAAGTAGTTAGTACAACATGCAACAATTTGATTATAATTATAAAAAGGGAAATATGGAAAAATGAATTTGATCATTTCCATGGAACAGGCTTACTACTTGGCTGTGCAATTTCCCATTGAGAAGGCACCCACTAAGAAGATAACCAAGTTGGATAGTGGAGTGAAAATCTTTGAACTTGTAAATTACCCTGTCAGAGGCCTTCTATTTGAGGGTGGGAATACTTTGCAAGATTTATCCAACACTATCTCAGATGCTTGCATTTGCCTTCAAGATAACAACATACCTTACAATGTGCTCATCTCTGATTGTGGAAAGCGCATCTTTCTCTTGCCTCAGGTAATGAACTATGGGAATATGGTAGTGGTCGTGAGACTGTTTGCTCCTGACATGTTAGTAAATGTATAGTTTATTCTTATGTTCTCAATTTTATCAAATGGTTTAACAGTGTTATGCTGAGAAACAAGCTCTTGGGGAAGTTAGTTCTGAACTTCTTGATACCCAAGTGAACCCAGCTGTTTGGGAAATTAGCGGCCATATGGTGTTGAAAAGGAAGAAGGACTATGAAGAGGCATCCGAGGAGAATGCTTTGAGGCTGCTTGCTGAGGTTTCTCTCTCTGAAGCAAGATTCCAGGAAGTGAATGCCCTCATATTTGAAGCCATTTCCTGCAATGATAATCGCAGCGAAAATGATGCTCAGGACTTGCTCAAGGATGCAGATGTCAAATCTCTTGAAGAAGTAGATGCTATTAACAAAAGCTCCCATACTTCTATGGTGGCTGGAAATCAAGAATGCCTTGTTCAGGAGTAAGGTTTGGCTTGATGAGCAGACCAGTTATGATTCAGTGTGCCATGTGAAGTAATTTCTATTATTAGTACTCGAGTCGAGTGGATTCTGGCAGTAGCCTAAATAAGCAAACTGGGTTTGCATTGTCAAACCTTGGGTTGCCTCCTTGTAGCCCCATTCACTTTTTCGTATCCATCACCATTTTTATGCATATTGGTCATGTAATAGTCTATTTGCACGAACTATGTTGGATTGTGTGATATGGAGGAATATTTGCTGTTATGAAACAGTTTATATAATTAATGCCTTATGTTTTAGTTTATACATTCTTATGGTTGCTGAATGTTAGGTGAGACATAAATCAAAATATAACCAGAATGTTACAGGGAGACATGAAGGTCACTGACTCACAGGGTTTGTTCAGTTCAATTCTTCTGTTTCCGACTTTCTGGCCATGGTGAATGGTGGGTAGGTACTGATTGAACATGTTATCTCTCAAGTCTCAATATTACAATCATATAGTTAATTAGTATTTATTAAGAATATACTATTGATATATGGGGGACATTAAAATTTAAAATGATACATAAGTGTACCTCAAAAAATAATGCAAGAGTAGGTGAGTTGTACTATTTAAAATCTTATCATAAGATTCTCTTTTTAATCACTAATATGCAATGGATGGATGATGGGGCAGTATATGCTTAATCAAATTAAGAATTTAAGACTAGTTACTATCAAGATGATGTATTTCAATTATCATGGCAAATACATAATTAAGCAACTTTGACACTTTAGGGAGTAGTGCAAAATCATTGGAACACCTTTTCCACAAAGATGGCACTACAAATAATAAAAATTGACTCACTTTCTGATTCCATCAACAAATTAAAAAGCTAATTGCTCACCAAATAGACAAGTCAATCACAATTAATCTACATGTGGAATTTAACTACTTTTTTCATTTTATAAATTAAAATTTTTATTATTTCAATCCTAATTTCTAATTTTTTTTATCCATGCTTACTTATTTTTCAAGTCTCCCTAACCACTCCTTATATTATTTTTCCACTACGGTCCAAGAATAGGACTCTCAACTTCAAGTTTTTAAAAACAATAATTATCCAACTAACATGCATAATTTTGTAATATTATTCCATTATTACAATCGTAATTTTTCAAAATCAATTATATAACAGTTGAACATTCGTGATTTGTGAATAAATTTACTCTTGTTAGAGTAGTTCATTTTATGTCATATCATTTTCTATTAAATTTGTATTCAGTCACTAACAATGAAATTTAAATTTATTTTAAAATAACATGCAAAATTTTGTTGAATTTATAACATATCATTTTAATTTTTTTAAAATATAATGAATCTTTAATTGAAACAAAAGTTAAATTTAATAGTAATGAATGAGAAATCTAATCTACTATCTCTTTTCCACAATATGGAAATTATTATTCTTATTAAGAGATCAACTCTTAATTTGAAACTAAAATAAATATTTTATATTTCCTTTTGAATCCTTTAATTTTGTAGTAAATGGATTATTTTAATTGAAATGGATAATATATTAAGCAATGTTTTAAAAACCGGACCGGACCAGCTGGTAAGATCAATTAAACTGAGAATCGGCTATTAGTCCGGTTCGATTACTTAAAAAACTGAATATCTAAAAATGACATCGTTTTGAGTTAAAATAAAAAAATAAAAAATAAAAAGAACTGATTGGATGGGTTGAACCGTAAATCGATGACCTGATCGATTCGATTATCGGTCCGATTTTAAAAACACTGATATTAAAATATGTTTGTTGTTGTTATTAATAATATAATATTAATATATGTAATATATTTTAAAATTAAATTATTGTAAAATTAAATTTAAAAATAATATTTTTTTTTTGAGAAATATACATAAAAGCTTTGAAATCATTAAATAGTAATTTCAAACCACTTTTTTCAATAAAAATGATATTAGACAGATTTTAAGTATAATATTTGCAAATTGAATGTATATATAAACTATAATAAAAGATACTCTATATAGAAAATCCAAAGAGGTAGGACGAGTTTGGATTATTTTGACTCACTGTGCTGAGTCTAATTCGTCCTCTTATATATTGGTAGCCATTTCGTGACAATTTGTTATGGTAGTGTGTAAATTATTTGCCTTTAAAAATAAAAAAAATAATAATAATAAAAAAAGAACTACGGCTGCTTTTTGAAAAAAAAAATACCCTCTAAATATGGTTGAAAAATTAAATTAAATTAATATTAAAATTTAATTTTTTTGAAAACTTTATATTTAATACATATCAAATTTATTGTAAAAATATCAAATATATTTTCAACACTCATTCAAATATAAATTTTAAAAAAACTCTAAATTAATTTTTTGTATGAGAAAAATATTAAAATTTTTTAAGAATCTTAATTTCAAGATTTGATAATAATATAAAAATTAATAGATTAATTAAGTTACTTTTAAATTCATTTAATAAATTAAATTACAACATATTTTATTTAATAAAATTTCAATTTAAATTATTGTTGAACTTTTAAAAAAAAAAATTATAATTTCTGAATTTTTTTTAATATTTTCTCGTACTAAACATTATCTTAATGGTTGGTGAATTGGGTTGGGCCAATTCATTGGAGCCTGAAAATGTATAGCCCAATTTATTATTTCGGATTCTGGGCCCATGGTTTGTTGTTCAGGTCTCTCATTTCACTTTCTTCTCCGTTCGGTTCTCTCAGTTTCTAAAGGCTAGGGTTTGATCAAGTGCTCTCTTTCTGTTCAACGGTAAGCTCTTTACATAATTTTGGGAACTTTATGATTATGAAGATTTCTCATTGGATGCAATTATCGGTTCTTTGTCTAATTGGAAGCTCCATCTCTGTCCGTTTCTCTTTTTATTCATTATTTTGGTTTCTTTACAGGTCCAGTTCTTGTTGTTTATTTTGTGTTTCTGAATACCATTTGGGTTCTTAGTTTGTTTGTTGCCCAAATTAATTAGCTTTTAAGCTGGTTTTGAATGAATTCTTGGTTGTTTATTGACCTTTTAGGATTAATTCTTGTTTCCTTGTTTAATATATACTCTTTAGTTTTTGTTGGGATTTGTAAATTGTGATTCTGATATTTCTTTTTGCTCTGTTATTTGTTGTTCTAGTTAGTATATAAGTATGGTTTAGGTATAATGATGCTGGTTGGTTACTTGGTTAACAATTGGGATTATGGATTTGATGCCCAAAAAAAAAAAAAAAACTGTACTCATAATATCAATGAAATAATGTTGAATTATATGCCTAGTATTTTTTTTTAGAATGCTTATTATGTTTAAATATATGTACTTGCATTTCTTTTAAATGCCATTTCTGAAGTTCATAAAATCTTTTGATTTTACGTTCTGATTCTATAAACCCTGTGTTAATCCTAGTTAAATTGAAATTTTGATTTTGATAACCTTGATAACTCTTAATTTTCCTTTTTTTTTTTTAACTATATTATATGATTATTGCATTGACACAAAAAGCAATGATATTATTTTTAATAAATGAAATTCTTTTTGTCCTTGGATTTGCAGATTTGTGCAAAATGAAGAAAGGAATTCACCCTCAGATGCAGTGGATATCCTATGTGACCCAGAGTGGCAGATTGATGCACATTATGATGACAAAAATTCACCATGTTGGTAAAGTCTACCACTTCAGGGCACGGAGACAAATGGCTGAAAGTTTAGGACAAATTGCCAAGTTTAAGCGCCGATATGGACAGGAAGATGAAGAAGACACTGCAAAATGACTTGCTGTAAGAGCAAAAGAGAATCTTCAAATTGGTGCTGAAGTTTTCTTATATATTTTAGTTTGGAAAAGTCACAAAGACACAAATCCAGTGAGTGCTCTGAAGTGCAATAAAGTTTCTTGTCCATGGGCACTTGAATTTGAATTTCAAGAACAACTTAATTTTTTATCACTTTAGTTAATGGTGATGTCACTACCCAGTTAAACAATTACAAGTAGCTTTGTTGAATTTGGTCAATTTTTTGTTTGTAAAATGCAAAACATCAAGATGACTCGATGTTCTGTCGATTTATGTCTTGTCTGCTATGAAATGTGATAGTTCTGGATTTCTCATTGTGCGACTTGATATCTATTTCATTTAAAAAAACTTGAAAAAAAATGCTGTTTATGATTACTTGGAGTTTTTATTTTATGATGTAGAGATTTTTCTGATTTCTGGGATAGTATTAGGTATGTCTTTGTAATGATGAGATTTCTTGTGTTCATTAGTGGTTGGTATTTTTATCAACTGGGCAATTATCTGTAATTTTGATATTTTCTGATATAAAATGAAAATGATCAGGCAGTGTTTATTGAGTTACTTTATTTTTTGTTTGTATCTTAAGCTTGAGATGTTCATTTGATTGACTTGAGCAGACATGGCTTGTTAAATAGAGATGTGCTATATATGCTGTGATTTAGTTGATAAACCACAAAAATTGCATGGAATGTGATGGACCTAATGTACACTATGTGGGACCATAACGACAAGAAAAATGGTTTTTTCATCTCTCTTTTGATCTTTTATATAACAAAAACAATGGCCCTTGCCCAGTTGCCCCCTTCTTTCTTGAAATACCATAGTATATTCATATGGGAAAACAGTTTGTTCACACCAGTTGCACCTATAAACATGGATTTGTATCTGTAAAAGCAAAAGATCACTAGTGAGTTGTTTGCACAAATCAAAAAGCAACCTCTCACAATTCACGTAGTTGGTGATTACAGCCTCCTATAACATGCTTTCTTATTTATCTTCCATGTAAGAAAAACATGAATGTCTCAAGATCCTCAAGCTTATATGGAAAGCAACAACATTATTGAATTTATCAAAACACATTTATTTATATCTCTGTTTTATTGTCTTCTGTTATTTGCTTGTACAGCTAAATTATGCTGCTAGCCAATGCTATTATTACTTTCTTGCTTATATTGATGCTATCTTTTTCTTCAAGAGGATATTCAACACCAGGAGTGGAGCGAAATTTCACGACTACGACTACTGGTTCGCCATGGCTTAGGAGAGTAACAAAAAACCATCCGCGGCCACAAATTTATCCGCATCCATCACGATCACCATGGGTCAAGAGAGCAACAAAAAAACATCTTCGTCCTCACCCGCACCCTCGACCTCCAGGGTGCAGGAGCATGCCATGGATATGCAGAAAGGGACCACATCCACCTGGGGCTCGAATGAGGTGTTGCAGAAACCAATGTGTTGATGTCTCTTCTGATATTAATCACTGTGGATTGTGCGGCATTAGATGCCCCTTTACTTGGGAATGTTGTAGGGGATTTTGCGTTAATACAAAAGTTAACCCTTTCAATTGTGGCAAATGTGGGAACAAATGCCCTTGGGGAACTCTCTGTGTTTATGGGATGTGTGGATATTCTGAACCCAAGCCATTGCCTCCGTGGCCTTGGCCTCACCCTCACCCTCACCCTCACCCTCACCCTCGTCCTCGTCCTCACCCTCACCCTCACCCTCACCCTCACCCTCCTCCACCACCTCCATGGCCTCGCACCCGCCCTTTCCCTCACCCCCCTGTATTCCCATTACCTCCTAGACCGCCAAATCCATGGCTGCGCCACCCACCTGAAAGTGATAATCTATTTGCAAATGGAACGAGTCCAAGTGCTTGATCTTTTTGAATATGTTAGTGGTTGAAGTTTGAAGCTTTCTTGTTGAACTAATTCTCGTATTTCAGGAGTGTGCATGTATCTCCCTCTCTCTCTCTTTTTTATTATTTTATTATTTAATGTTTAAGGACGATATAAAAAGAAGAAGAAGATAGAAGAAAATTTGGCGGGTTGTGGTGTTTCTTTGAAATTGCATGTTTTTTTTAAGATTCTTGAGATGAGGGCTACTTAAACTATATATGATTAAGAGATAATAAACTAGTGGTGTGTCAGTTTTACATGAGTTATTAAGTCATTTTTAACCCATAACACTAAAATGCAGTAATTTTTAAGCTAAAATAGTGTAATTACAATAAATTCATTTCCAATCATCAACTCCATTTCTAACACCAAAAAGAATATTTCATTTATATTCTTTTTATCTCTCATTTTATATATTTTTTTTATTATTTTAATACTATTTTGTTATTTTACAAATTATACTCAAATCTATTTTTTTTTTACATATTTATCCAATAAAAATATAATTTGTTATTTAATAAAATAAAATTAAATAAAAATTTAATTACATTTTACATATTATAAAAAGACCGATGCACTGTTTATATATTAATAAGTAAAACATAAATTTTATTTAAAAAAACCATACAAAACAAATATTACATTGAATAATTAATAATAGTAAAGCATAATTAAAAAAGATAAAATATTAATATTCATTCAATCATGATTCTCTTATACCGACATCTTTTGGGCTGTCATCATTATTTAGATGATGATAATGTTGGTGGTTCTTTATCTGAACGATCCATTAGGGTGAAGAAAGCGAAAAGTAAGAAAAAAAATAATGAACAAATTGCAGCTATCATCAATAGCCTCAAAGAAGAAAATCGATAACTTCTAGAGATGTTGAAGAAGACAATGGATGATAGACCGCAACAAATGCAAATTCAAAATAGAAATTTGGTGTAGGACTTGAAAGAATTTTAAAAGAATTTAAAGAAGAAAATAAAATTTTGATGTAGGACTTGAATACTATCCATGATCCAACTATTGGTGCGTATATTTAAACTGAACAAATACGAGTTTTACAAAAAAGAGCAAAACAACATCAATAACCACAACCATCTTCTACATCTAATGTTTTTGTCGAATATTTTAATAATATTGGTGGATTCGAAACTGATAAACCAGAATATTAATTTGTTGATTTATGATATGTCTAATTTATTTGTTTTATGTTAGATATTTTGCATTTTAATTGCTAATTTATTTTTAATATTATGTAATATTATTCTATGTTAGTATGTAATATTGCTAGTTTAATATTTATGTAATATTAATATATATTAGTATGAATATATGATGTTTTTATTTATGATATATGTATTTTGTACTAGTTATTATATATTTTTTATTTAAATTTTTTATTGAAATAATTATAACGTTTTTTATTGCCGCAACGAGAATGACGAAATAAATAAAGAATTAAAATTTAAAAAATAAAATCACCACTAACTAATTTGTTTTAAAAGACTCAATTAAAAACTTTTCAAAAATTAGTCTGTTAAATCAAAATGTATGTCGAAAATCACAGATGCATAAAGAACATGTTAGACACCTTATGCATTAATTTTCAAAATATGAAATTAACCTTTAAATATTTCTCTTATTATTTATTTAGAACTATTGTATTATTCTTCAATTTAACCAATGATAAAAAATTATTTATTTGTTTATTTTTAAAATTGGATCTCATTTATTTAAAAAAAATAAAAATGGAATTAATTGAGAAATGAAATCTTAATCTATTTAGACTTAATTTGAAATTTATTGAGATTTAATTGATTATTATATCAATATCAACAATCACATAATAACATGAAATAAAATAAAAGAAATAAGAAATAAATTTATGTAAAAACAAACTAATTTCATTAAAATAAATAAAATAATTACAAAATATAAAAATATTATATATATAATAATAATAATAATAATAAAAATATAAAAATATTATATATATATATAATAATAATAATAATAGTTACAAAATATAAAAATGTGTATTACATAAAAGAATAAAAATTACATGAAAAATAAAAATAACATAATTACAAATTCAACAAATTACAAAAAAATGGAAATGATACAAATAAAGAAATTCCTAAGATTCTAAAAAACTTCAAACTCATTCTTGTATTTAATAATATCTTCTCTTAGGAAATTAACTTGCAAATCATTAACATAGGTACGACAAGTACAAAAATGCAAGACAATCAAAACAATATTTCTCAAGCAAAATAAATAATTTTATTTTAAAATTAGTAAATTCAGGTATTCATATTTCAGAAAAGTGAGAAAAATAATTTAACTCTTGCTGCAAAATGAAACTATACAATTTAATTCGGGACTCAAAATTACTAAATGAATTTAATTCAAGGCCAAAACTACTTTGATTAAAATAAGAAATTATTTATATTAATTTTCCTCAATGTAAATGGTTTGCAATTTTAAACTAAACCAAAGTAAATTATCAATTCTAAATCACCCCGCCAAAAATTAAATTAATTCACTCATTATTTCTGTATTTTTTCTTTTTACAGGTCTAGTTATCATCATCGCCCAATGCAAAGTTAATGAAGCCAAAAACACAAATCAAAGATCAAACACGACGCAGAGGCAGATAAGCAAAAAAAAAAAAAAAAACAAACAAACAAACAAAGAAAGAACAATACATACACTTATTATTTTTTAGGCTTCAAAACTTACTAAGTTTAACAAGGCAAATTAAAATTGAAATTTTAACTATATGGAAGCTAACGAAAATATATATAAATGCCCTTACAAGTTACAAACAAACACATTAATACATGAATCAACCCTCATGTGAACAAGACCATAAATACACCGATCCATTTTTCAATCTCAATTGAAATCAAAACAGAATAACAGATTAATATTTCATTACAAACAGCAATTCAAATCAAACTTGGAAAACCAATTAGGTAATATCATTTGAATAAAACTTATATTACTGTGATGAGGGAAAATGGGCAACACATCCACTTTTCAAACTTTAACACATTTTAGAGAATAAACTAAGCATGAAACAAGTAAAGCCTAAATTCATAACATCCCAAAATTTCACCTCCATTGTGAACAGTGAAATATACTCTCCATCACTAACCAGGGATGATTCCATTAACAATCACCAATATTAATTTAAATTTCCTTTTCAAATCAATAAAAATTTAACAACAATAATAGGCCTCTCATACATGTTAAAAACTTAGAACAGCAACAAAAATCCATATCTCAAGCTCATACACAGGCTCCAATAAATCAGAAACTCAGAATAGAAAAATTCATATCTCAAGCTCATACACAGACTTATATATTCAAAACTCAAACGGTAAAATCCATATCTCCAGCTCATACACAGACTCAAATATTCAAAACTTAAAACAGTAAAATCCATATCTCAAGCTCATACACAGATTCAAATATTCAAAACTCAAAACAGTAAAATCCATCCATATGTCAAGCTAATACACAGATTCCTATATTAAAACTCAGAACAACAAAATCAATACCTCAACAAACAGGTTCATATATTGGAATTCAGAACAACAAAATCAATATTAATAGGTTCATATATTGGAATTTAGAACAACAAAATCAATATCTAAAACTCATAAATATTCAAATCCATTCTTCAATCAATTTTAAATTTCAAGGTTTTGGACTTTTTTTTTTAAAAAAAAAAATTACCAAAAATATATTTTATGGGGTCTTCCCCTCTCTGCACGGCAACTTCATCACAGAAAGGAGGTTTCAATTCACAAAAAGGAATTCACGGTAAGAGATGGCAACTCCATCCTCCTACCGTCAGACGAGTTCCTTTTTGTGAACCAAAAATCCCCAGATACAGAACATAATATATATAAATTAAAAACGAAAAATTTTGCTCATAAATTAAACTAGAGAAGAAACACAGCAGATTAAGAGAGACAAAAAAATGGTACCCAAATCCACAGCTGAAACCAACTATAGCTTCAATGAAAATAGAACCAGACCCGTTTTAGCTTCTTTTCCCCCTTTTTTTTTTTTCTTTTTTTTGTTTTTGTTTCTGAACACCGAAAATGGACCTCAAACACAATCAATCACCGAGACAGAGGAGAAATCAACCGAGTCCAGTAACCATCATTCAACAAAAACAACCAAACCCAGAGATAAAACCGATTAGAGCTTCAATGGACCAGAACTAGACCCGATTTCGTGTTCCAAACACCAAAGCCAAGCCACACCACAGATGGGTCTGTGAGGGTCAGAGAACAGCTGGGAGAGATAAGGCTCTGTTTGGGTGAGTAGAGAGTTAGGTTTCTGGTGAGGGAGTGATGAATCGGTGATGGGTATGTGTTTGTTTCTTTTGACTGATGAGAGCGGCTGTGAGATAGAGGTGGTGAGAGAGAGAACCGGTCAAGAGTCGGAATCGGGGCAAAACAGAGGCGAGTTGGCTGTGAGGGAGAGTCTGATATGTTTTTGAGTGAGTCGGTTTTTTGGGAGCTGGGTTTTTTTTTTTTCTGAGAAAGGGGGCTCTGTGTGTGCTGTGAGGGAATCGAGAGAGAGGGCTGGATGGTTTTACTGATTGTGTTTTCTTTTTTTTTTTTTTAGCTCAGTGCCTGAGATCGAGAGAGAGGGTGAGGAAGAAAAAGATGGATGTTTTGGTGGCGATGGTCAGAGTGGGAGCTGTGATCGATTTTAGAGAGGCGGTGAAAGGCAAAGACAGGTTGATGGTCACTAGAGACATCGAGATGGAGGTTTTTCAGGTCAAAAAAAGTGAGAGAGAGAGAGAGAGATTTTTTTTTTTTTTTTTTTAAGAGATAGTGTTTTTTTTTTTTTTTTTTTAATTTGATTTAAAATTGAATTCAATCGAAATAATTGAAATTAATTTTTTTATAAATCGAACTGAATTGAAATTTCAGTGAAAATTGAATCGAATTGAATCAAAAAAATTCAATTCGATTCGGTTTGATTTTTCAGTTTGATAGGTTTTTTTTTGTTATAATAAAATATATATATATTTTATATATATATATATATATATATATATATATATATAATATTTACATAAATATATTTAAAATATAAATATATATTAAAATTTCGATCGATTCAATTCAAATAAATTTTTTTTATAAAAATCGAACTGAATCGAAATTTAATTTGATTTTCTTTTTTAAAAATCAAACCGAACTAAACAACTAAAAAACCAAATCAAATCAATTAGTTCGATTTAAATTTTTGATTTCGATTCGATTTTACTCAAATTTAAGAACACTAGTTTTTTAGGGTTTATATATATATATATATATATATATATATATATATATATGACTTACACAAGATGGGAGGGAAAAAACTAAAATGTCATTCCAAATAGCTATTTCTAGAATATTACTGTAGATAAAGTGATAAAATGTAAAAATAATTAAGGGTCTAAATTAAAATTTGGGGATTACTCTAAATTTTAAAGGCTAAAATTCAAAACGTTTTAAAAGGTTCACATCAATTTAGATTTTTAAGATGCTAATTTAATGGTCTAAAAATAAAATAAAAATGTAAAAATAAAATAAAATATTATTTTCTTTATAATTATTTTTATCCATTTTTATTTGAAGCTAAATGCTAAAATAAAATTTTTAAAGGAAAAAAATAAATAATTAAATGAAATTGGTAAATAATTAAAATAAAATAAATATGGCTTTTAAAATTGAAATAAAATTTTTATAAGGAAAAAAAATAAATAATTAAATGAAATTTGTAAATAATTAAAATAAAATCAATACTAAATATATAAAAATAAAAATAATATAATTTCTTTTTTATATTTAAAGAATTTAACATTAAATTTTAACACCAACTTCTATTATATATATATTGAAAATCTCTATATATTCTTTTAAAAATAAATATTTTTTTAAAATTATATTTTTAAAATTATCCTTGACAAAATATGGTATATACAGTTGAAATAATTGATAATTTCAAATTTTAAACAAATCTTTATTTTTTTGAAATTTTCTATATTTTAAAAATATTTAAAAATTGTCTGGACAAAATATAGTGTTTACAATAATATTCGATTGTAAGATGAAAAAATTACAAATATAGGATATAAATGAAAAAATTTTCAATTGTTTGATAAATACAATAATTATTAGATTTTTTGTGATAATTAAAAAAATATATAAAATGCCGTTGTACAGTGCCATACCAAAATTAGCGTGCCACTGTACAAATATTGCTAAATGGCATGAAAAATAATGTGGGTTGGAGAAGAATTTATGCTGCAAAATGGCAATCCAACCCATGCTAATTATGGCATGGATTGGCCATTTTTGACATTGGAGTTGCTCCAACCCAGCATCAAAAACCACATCAAATTAGTTAAAAATAAAATTGGTGATTGGGAATGAATTTATTGTAGTTATATCATTTTAGTGTAAAAATTATTGCATTTTGATGTTATGGGTTGGAAATGATGTTAGTAACATAATCTCACTCAATTTTTTTGATTTGAAATGCTAAATTGTTAAACCAATAGCTGAGTTTAGTTTATTAGACCATTTAAATTGATTTTCTGTTAAATCAAATATAAATGTCTTAAGTTTTATTTACTTAATTTTTTTAATTAATTTAATTGAATTATTATAAAAATTTAACTTTCAAATAAATAGTTAAATATTAAGGGGGACGTTTGGTATAACTGCGATTTTATGTTTTCTATTTTTTTTATTTTAAAAAAATAAGTATTATAAAATATTTTTTAAAAAATTATTATTTTTTATTTATTTCATGTTTATCCATAAACTTTTTGAAAACAAAAAACAAAAAATAACAAATTTTAATTTTCAAAATTTTATTTTTATTTTTGAAAAATAAAAAATAAAAATGATACCAAACGGACCCTAAATTTAATTGTTATGAAAAAATATTTTCCTTACCAAATAAGATAGTTAAATTATCTCATGCTTAGTTAAATTATCTCATGCTCTAAAAAGAATATTCTCTTGTAAGTAATTTCTTAAGATATAGTACATAAGATTAATCCCAAGTTTTAAATTTTGAACATTTGAAAATACTCTCAAATCATTTATTACTATATGAATATGTTATTGGTGCTAAATGAGTTTTCTTTTCTTTTCTTTTCTTACTTAATTGCAAAGAAAAACGAAGTAATAGCAAATAGGTGACCTAAACAAATCCTTTTTATTGATAACCTTCTACCAATTAATTGAATGTTGATTATAATTGAAGTGGGATAACCATCTTATGAATATAACGCATTAAAGGGGATTTTAGTTTGAAGTTGTTTTTAAAATAATTGTGTTTGAATTATTTTTTAAAATTTTAATTAATTTTGATAAATCAAAATATAAAAAAATTAAAAAATATAAATTTTCTCAAATCATAATTTTTTAAATTCTAAAGTTTTCATAAATAAATAAATTGAAAAATGCCAAATACTCACCCTCAATCTTATTACATAGTTTAAAACACTAAGTTGAATTTTTCATTTTTTATATTATAAGTCAGATATTCAACCACTAGAGCTCTATTTGTTTCACGAAAAATAACTTATTTTTAGAAATTATTTTCTAAGAAAAATATTTTCTAAAAAAATATTTTCCCAATAAATAATTTTCTGTTGTTTGGTTACAATATTAAAAATTATTTAAAAATATTAAAAATTTCAATTTATAAGACTATAAACATATTTAAAATTTATAAGACTATAAACATATTTAAACTTATAATAATTTCGTAATTTTAAAATTTTATTGTTAAGTATGAGAAAAAATACATAAAAATGATAAATTTGGTGATCGCCAGTGGTGGTTGGTGGCAACTAGCGGTGGTCATCAATGGTTGCCGATAGTGAATATCAGTGATCGGCGGATTAATAAATTTATATTTACATATATTTTCTTCCATTATAATGAGTTTGTCAAAATCCGGAAAATGACTTTCCGTTTTAAAAAGAGAAAATAATTTTCCTTAAAAAATTCTTAGTTTTCCATTGACTAGAAAAATATTTTCCGTTAACTAATTTTTCAAAATGTTTCAAACGTCAGAAAATATGAAAAATATTTTTTGTGAAACAAACGGAGTCTAAATTTAGGGCTGCAAATGAGTCAAACCGTTCGCAAGCGGCTTGGTGTTCGGTTCGATAAAAGCTCGTTCGCGTTTGACTCGTTTATAAATGAGTTAAGTTTGAGTCTTACTTTAAGACTCGATTAATAAACGAGTCGAATTTAAGCAAAGTAAAGCTCGGCTCGATTATGCTCGTGAACAGCTCGATAATAAAGCTTATGAAAATGCTCGATTAATAGGCTCGTAAATAACTTGATTATTATTATTATTATTATTAACTTAATAATTTTTGATAAGGGACGAAATAAGCCGAACTGGGTAGTAAAATAAGTTGGGCCCGGCCCAATATAAAATACTTGCAAGCCCATTAACCAAGGTTAAATAAAGAGCCCTCTAGTTCGTATCCAAGCAGGAAGCGGATTAAAACTATAAAGCAAGCTAATCTATATCCGAACCGGTCAAGGAAATCCATACTCAACTCATGTAAGGATCTATCTCCTATAAATACCTCAAAATCAAA
>CATKHJ010057366.1:0-13876 GCA_949750685.1 Vernicia montana
TAGTGTCTGAATGATTTATTTCAGCGTGTCGGAGTTGTTATGAATTTAGTTAGTCAGTTATAATTTTAATTCCATTCCTGATGAATTGTTATATGTTATTTTCTAGATCGTCCAGGACCGTCATCAGCTGTTCCAGGTCCTAGTCAGTGACCGACTTTTGGTTCTCGACGTCTGTGTTGTGAGTGATTCTAATATACTTTTCTGTCTACCATGCATCTACATTTGTTGAATGAATATATGTTATATGATTATGCATTATAAGATATTATTGAATATTCTGGTGCATGAATGTGATTGAATTATTTGTTATGTGCTGCATAATTGTTGTGGATGCTGGATGGTATTGGGATGACACAGGAATCACTAAGAAATGAGATTATGAGATCAGGATGAGCATTGACTGGTGTATGACAGCTTAGGAGCTTGTTCATCGCTCGCTGCTGCCAGTCGGGTCACTGCATGGCCAAGGCCAGAGACAGCTAGTACCCCAAAGATTGGATATTATAAGCATTTTTCAGTAGGTCACAGAGAGCCAGAGTGGGGGTCGGCTCCCCGTATTTGATGATAGTGTGATCCTGTGGACTGATTTCCATCCTTTGTATGAGATTATATGATTGTTTGTCTATGTGTCACGTGCATGAGCATTATTGATAGAATGGCATTAGGACACCAGGTTGGTATATTGGTTGGTATCACTCACTGAGCTGAGGCGCTCATTCCTGTCTCACTATTTTTTTTTCAGGTTGCAGGATGAACTGTTGTTGTTGAATTTCCCTGCCTTCTCCTCCGGCAGTGGATTTGTAAATATATGATGTGTGTAATAATTCTACATTATCCGCAATTATAGTAGACTTTGTTTGTATTTAAATTATTGTATAATTATGTGAGATGTCAGCATTATGAGATAAGATGATTTGCTGACTCATGAGATAGTCTGCTGAACAGGAACCTGATGAGTTATGATGATTGTTATATTATGTATTGCCACAGGTTCTGTTAGCAGGTGGGCCCATAGCCCAGAGTTTTGAATTTATGAATTAATATTTGATAATATGATATGTTCCTTGATAGTAAGATACGTCAGGCTGACTACGGGTTCTGGAAGCCTTAAGCTTACCCGTTCCCTAGTGCCGGTCACGTGCCTAAGAGTCGGGTCGTGACATCATGCATCCATATTGCACAACATGCATTCATTTTAAGTGGAATCTTGAACCGAAAAAGGGTTAAACACTTTCACTTTGACCCAATCACCTTCGCCCCACAAATATTAAAGTCCAATACTTTTAGCACAACATGCAAATCCTAAAGCCCAAAAACTTGACAAAATTCCTAAAGTCCAATACCTTTGGGCTCAATATGTTAAGCCCAAAACATTGGCAAAATTCCCAAAATCCAATACTTTTTGGCCTAACATACAACCCTAAACCCAAAGTCTTGGCCCATCTTACCTAAGAAAATCCTCAAAACCCAATACATTTGGCTCAACAATTAATCCTAAGCCTAAGACCTTGGTAAAATCCCCAAAACCAATACCTTTGGCCCATACTCAAAGCCTAAAAATAGTTGGCCCACAACACCATAAGGGATCATTTTTCCTCAGAGTCTGTATACCTATACTCACATCACCTCTTCACCAATCACTTACTGGGTTTTCTTTTGGTTTTGCTAAAGATACCAATGGCTAATCCAATTGACATGGTTGTTTTGACCACACTCATGACCAATCTTCTTCAAATGTAATAAGAGAATTTTCAAGCAATTCTGAATGCTCAACAAGCCCAATTTGAAAAGCATAAGCAATCCATCATCGAAGAAGTGCGGGCCATGGTTAATCAAGTCAGCCTCAATCCGACTAATTAAAACACAGCTTTGGACCAGACTACCCCAAATCTAAACTGGGCCAATCCTGTTCCGGTCCAAAATAAAATAACCATTGACCCTACAAATAAAGGAAAGGCTGTTACTAGTACCCCTTAACCCAGTGAGGTTCCAAACATCATAACTCAACCTACTACTTAATCTCCTGCGAATTATTTTCAAAGGAAGGAAGCTTTCTCTCACCCTGACCTAAGAATATACATGGAGAAATTTAAAGTGATTGAGAAAACCATCAAAACCTTAATGTTCCACAATGACCTGATTGATATGGACAGTTTAACCTTGTTCCCTGATGCTAGACTTCCACCGAAATTCAAGATGCCTGAACTTAAGAAATTTGATAGAACTACTTGCCCCAAGACCCATCTAATGATATATGTGAGGGTAATGCAACCTTTGGAACTTGACAATGAGCTCCTAGCACAATTGTTCCAGCAATCATTAATCGATGCTTCCCTGAGATGGTTTATTTCACTGGACAAAAGCCATAAACGGACATGGAATGATATATGTCAAGCCTTTATCAAGCAATATCACTACAACAGTGAAGTATATATCACCAAGCGTGATTTGGAAACCACCAAACAGCTTCCAAATGAGTCTTTCTCCATGTTCCTTACAGGGTGGAGGGTTAAAGTTGCTCAAATGGTAAACAGACTAACAGAACAATAACAGGTGGACATCATTGTCAATAACCTAATCCCAGCTTACCAAACCCATCTAGTAACCAAATACCTACCTACCTTCAAAACATTGGTAGCAACTACATCAAAGGTTGAAGATTGCATCAAAAGCAGATCATTTCAACCTGAATTATCCACCGCCAATCTGAATAGTGATAAAGAATCTGAACTCCATGACCTTTAAGGCTAAAACCGACATGCCTCAATCTCATCTTCCTTTTCAAACTTGAAGCCATGATTCCATGTATCTTCACCGAAGTAGAAGACAGATCCCACCTCACCTCTGCCCAAGTAGTATGTTATGGAGGAGTTTAAGCTCAGCTAATTTGACCTGTCTGAGATTGAGTCCAAGTCCAGATCCAAAATTGAGTATGAGTCCATATTCAAAATCCATGTTCAAAATTCAAATTTGAGTATGAGTTTGTCATTTATAAACCTAAGTCTTTGTACTATATTCTCCTTTTGCAATAAAACATTTATATGTATTTCTCTATTCTCAGCTTTCCTAATTAATCTGAAAAAATCGTCAAAAAAAAAATCATCATCAAAAAAATCAAATCAAATCAATAAATTTTGGCAAGCATTTGCATTTTCACCATGATTTAGAACAATTAAGACTTGAGGTATTCATATGCCCGCATCAGCAACAACTTCATCAAATCCAACCAAAGGATAATCAATAAAGAACACTAAATGGTGATCTCTTCAGTAAAAGCAATCAAAGTTAAAGGCAATCCAATGAAGTTACCAATTGCACTTTTGGGTAATCAATAACATACACCTCAACAAGAGGTAACAATCTCAAAAAGGACCCGATGTCTTCACAAGATTTCTCTCTGGACCAACATTCAATACAATGGTCTACACAAAGATCAAAGATCCAAGATGAAGGACAACAGAAATCCAAATCATGGTCGAATAATCTTTAAATGCCAAAATTCATTGATTAGCTCGCTAAGTTGAAACCCGAAATGGTAACTTAGGCAAAAATCAGAGAAAGCTTGCTAAGTTGAAAATCCGAAAGGGCGACTTAAACATAAATTAGAGCAAGCTCGTCGAGTTGAAAACCCAAAAGGGCGACTCGGGCAAAAGTTTGAGCTAAAGAAAAATCATTATGATCAAATCATTATGTTCTTTATGCTTTTATCCCACATTAAAGGCATATCATCTCAAATTCATCATCTTTCGACTAATCCCTCATCAAGGGGCACGCCTTTCAAATTATCTTCTGTCAAATCCGTCACATTACCCTTTTCATCCAATAGGGGCATATCCTTCATGTCATCTGTCAAGTTACCCTTATCAATCAATAGGGGTATATCATTCAAAATATATGTCACGTCTCTTAGTTCAAACAACTAAGTAGCCCTTATCATTCATTGGGGGCAAATCCTTCAAAAACGCTTGTCATAATAGCTAAATAACTCATATCATCAATCCAAATGGCACGTCTTTTGAGTCGTTATCCCAATCAATTCAGTGTCTTCTCAAGAGTTTCGTCACTCTAAAAGTCTATTCAATCTCAGACAATAAGATAAGTCGTGCTTATTTTCTCCATAAATCATGCTACAAAAGCAAAATAATATAACCTCCCCAACACTTGTCAAAAAGGCCTAAGCCAAATAAGGCCTACTATCATTTCAAACCCAAGTATCTTTAGTAAAACCTCAATGGCAAAGCCCATCGATAAAACCAAAAAAATCAAAGTCTCCTTGGTAAACTCTCCAAAGGCCAAGTCCACCAGAAACCCAAGTCTCCTTGGTAAAAACTGATCAAAAGAGTCAAGCTCGCCAGAAACCCAAATCTCCTTGGTGAAATCTCATCTTTCCAGGGCCAAGCCCACCAAAAAGTCAAGGTCTCCTTGGTAAAAACTCATCTTCCAAGGGCCAAGCCCACAAAAAAGCCCAAGTCTCCTTTGTAAAATCTCATCTTATAGGCACCAAGCCCACCAAAATCCTAAGTCTCTCAAAACTCATAATCCATGAAGCCTAGTTTTCTTGGCAAAGTTAAAGTCAAACTATGACTCCTAGAATCTATCATCCTCAAACTGATTAAAAGGGGCCTGAACTAGTCAAAACCTATCACAAGCCTCCTTGGCAGATGAAGCCCATGATTCCTTGGCAAAACATACCATCCATCCAAGCCTATGATTCATTGGCAAAATATACCATCCAAACCCAAGCTTCCTTGGCAAATCATATCATCACTGCAATCCAAGTCCCTTAGACAAGCAAATTCAAGTGGCAAACCACCTGGTCAAAGCACCTCCGAAAGTCATGTCTAGAAAACAGACTCTTAACAGATGAGACACATATAAGACAACCTATAATTATCCTTTCCAAGGCAAAACCTGACCTAGCCTTCCAAATATGATCTTCCAAGGTAAAACCTAACCTAGTCTTCCAGACATGATTTCCAAGGAAAAACCTGACCCAACCTTCCAAGACAGGCCAAACCTGACTGATCCCTCTAAAGAAAAACCTGACCTAGCCTTCCAAGACAGGTCATATATGACTAAGCCTTCCAAGCATGACCTCCAAAGGCCAAAACCTGACCTTGACTTGACTTTCAACCTTGGGCCAAACAACTGAGCCATTGTCCTTTATCATTCCAAAATGGGGGCATCATCTTCTACAAAAATCAGTACTTTCATACCAAATTGACTGTTTAAAAGTTCAAGGTATCCATATCATAATCTTTGCATAGTCAGATGCATTTTCTAATAGGTTGTTAATCAAAGCTCTTGAAAAAAAAAAAAAAAAAAAAGGACCATCAACCTTTATCAGAGAGGACCTTCGTTTTCTTCTCGTCCTACCAGAAAGGACCATCATCATTTCCTATCATAAATGAACATCATCCTATCAAAGAGGATAATCATCTCTTCCTGCCAAAAAGGACACCCTCTTCATATTAGAAAGGACCAATCCATCCAAATCATCCTATCAGACAGGACCATTTTTAAATTTTCAGAATTGTCCATCGGACAGATCAATTCTGATGAAACCCAGACTTAGACCGGGGCCATCCTCATCACTTCCCAAAGATACAAGGGGCATTTCCTTTACCCGAACCAATCAATCTCAATCAGACCTATCATGAGATAGCCTTAGGATATTCTTCCCACACAGACCGAGATTATAACTTTTCCCAAGCATACAGGGAATATACATTTTCTCAAATATGTCTAAACACCGACCTAGACATCACTTTGTTTCCTTATTCCACCATCCTTATTCCCCAGGTTCACTATCATCAGAATCGCCTTTTGAAAAAAGCCAATTATGATGAGGGGGCAACTGTGAACCCTTAAAATTGCACCCCCAGACAACCGATTTTCAATTACGAACCCGTAGCATCAAATCGGACCCAAATCGGATCAGAAATGAGCTAAAATCGACTAAAATAGTTCAAAATTGGGTTGACTAGGGTGAACCATACTGTGCCAGGCCAGACACCGCTTGGTCGAAACCATCAGTTTTCAGTTACGAACCCATAGAATCAAATCGGATCCAAATTGGATCAAAAATGGGCTAAAATGAACCAAAATAATGCAAACCGGGTCAAACCGACTGGTCCAGATTGAGTCAAGGCGGTGGCCGTCTGGGCGGCACGCTCCAGCCCCCTATGCCTCCTCTATAAATACCCAACTTCCCTTCCTTCAAAATCATACCGAAAATTGGAGAGAAATGCAAAAAACGCTTATTTTGTTACCAAAATTATGTCTAAAATCACTTTTACATATCCAAATCCTTCCAACTACCAAAATAATTTCAATTTAAAAATTTTTATTATTTATTTTGAGTTCCTAACAAGAAGTGGAGTTCAGATCCGGAGCCAAGCTCGCCCTATCCGCAACAAAATCAAGAAAAGCAAAAGTATAATTCATTTCTCTTGCATCTTTTAAATTATAAAATAAGATCTATAATTTATCATGTTGTCACGCCTTCATTTGGATCTAAATTTTATTAATTTAAAATCTAAATTAAATTAATAAATTAAATAAATCTTCTTTTGAGTAAAATCCCTCATTCGCAATAAGGAAAAACTGTGTGGGGTTTGATTCCTATTCAAAGGGATACGCAGGCATGCCAATTTTTAAGCCATCAACTCCAAAATATTTTAAATAATATTTTTCCCTTTTTTAGTTATATTTCTTTTTATTGCTTTTTATTTCATTTATTAAATTAATTAAGGAATATGTGCTTTTCCTAGTACCCATAAGGGTTAGAGAAAATATCTTTTTTGTTCATTGTTAATTTAAATAGATTTTATTCCTATATATTTCTCTATGACTGCCATCCATATAATATTAGCATCATTAAAAATTGTTTCATTCATCATTTATAATTTTGTTCATGCATGAAAATCATCTTTTATACATAAATATTATTTTGCACTTCTAAGCCAAACTAAAGAAGTTTATTATTAATTATCAAAACCTGATCCCCGAGTTCACTTTGGTCACTCGTGTATTAGTGCTTTTCCATTGGAACAAAATAAATAATTTGGAGTCATTTCATTTGGATTTTCCTTTAATTTTTCCAATTAAAAATAAATAAAATTAAAGTAGCGACTCCTGTCACATAAAGCGAAAATACAAATTACAATTTTCCATAACTTACAGCGGGTTTCAGATTGTGTGGAGTTTCTCTCGATGATCATTTCTATTCCCTTAGTGGATCGGACCGGTGCTTGGGCGAGGCCTGACAACAGGTTAATAAGTTACACTGTTATAGAATAAATTATGAAACATATATTTAAATTTTAATATTTTTCGTTGTAACTTACTTTAAAAAAAAAATAGCAACAAATATAATTTCATTGCATAATTTGTATTTTAATTTGCTTTTAACAATGGATTTTCTTTGATAAAAAATATATATATATATTAATAATTTATTATCGATTGGCTAAAAATCTATAATATTATTAAATATATAAATACTTTTATATTATTATTTTTTCTATATATTAGTAAATAATATATAATTTATTATAATATAAAAGATTTATAAATTAAAAAAAAATTACGTGTAGGTATGTATTCCAAAAATAGTTAATTTAAAAACATTTAGAAATGCCGCCAAATTCATTCTAAAAAAGGAGATTCTACCAAAATTTTCAAGATTTTGTTTATATATATTAAATTTGAGAAATTGATAAGATATAATTTTATTTATACCATAAAATGAAATAAAAGGCATCAAATATTAATGGACTTTTTATTTTTTTATTTTTTTTTCACCACATGATGGATGTGAAACCTCCCCATTAAAGGTGCATAGATTGTTGTGCTTCATTGGTTAGCTACTAATGTGTATTGATACAATAAATGTCAAAAGGGTAATAACACGCTAATTTGATTCGCTAAATTTGTAATATTTTTGGATTAGAGTTGAAGCTTAGCATATCCGTGTCGGTAAATGAGTTGACCTGTTTATTACACGACTTAAAAGGAGTCGTGTAACAGGTTGACTCACTAAACGTTTAATTTCATGTGTTGTGTTGGGTTGACCCGATCTATTTATAACCCGCATATTTTTTTTTAGTATTATTAAGGATTAAAATAGTTATTTATATTGCATTATAATAGACAAACAAAATAAATAAAAAAATTAAATGACAAAAAATTAAAGATAAATAAAATCTTATTTAAATTTATTTGATAGTATTTGTTTGAATGTTTGAAAAACATATAAAATATAAAAATTTTAATGAATTTACAATTTTAATCATGATTTGATTTATGGACAATATTACAATTGATTTTTGTACCAAATATATTATATTTTTTATGTTATAAATGTCATACAGGTTAAATGGGTTATGTTAGATTTATGATCCGTATACGACTCAATTAAATAAACGGGTTATACTATTGTATTCCTGTAATCTGTTTAATTTATGTGTCGTATTAAAATGATACAATTAATAAATGGGTCATGTTCGTATTGACCTTAATCGTATCACATGAATAAATTAACTTAATACGAGCACGACCATCAATACGTTTTGACACCCTTAGATATAATACATTACTCATATTCTTTATTCATTGTTTGGCATTAGGATGAATTGCTTACTCTCTCTCTCTCATTCTAAAAGACTCACACATAAATCATTACTACTTTAATGATAGAAAAAACCATATTGTAAAAGATAAAAGTTTTTCAACTTCAAATTTTAAATTTTAAATTAGATATTAAAAATCTTCAATTTTCCATTTAAAGGAAAAAAAAAATTGTTGAGAAAGTTTTAGTTGTGATATTATTTGCTTGAAAAAATAATTTTATTTGCACACCTAAATATAATTTAATGGCAAATATATGTAGGATACGAACAATAAATTTAGATTCGAATTTATCTTTCTTTAATACTAAAAATTATTTTATTTTACATTTATGTATATTTTAATTTTCATAGTTTTTATAAACCCATCTCAAAAGAAAAAATAATAATAATAATAAATTGGTGAAGGGGTGGCATATATTGAGGCTTGAGTTGGGCTTTAACATGATCCAACCCATTAAAGTGTTGATACTTGATAGGGATTCCAAATCGAAATCACTCTCCCAATTAAGTAAACAATTTGACAACTTCTTCTTACCAAATTAAGTAAACAATTTGGCAACTTTTTCTTACCAAACAACCATTTTTGACTTCTTTTATTTTTAATCATTTATTCCTAACAATCTCCACCATGATTAAAAAATAAAAGTCATCTAATACAAAATATTGTCTGCTACTAACAATCATAATTCTTCGAGAATTACCATACTCCACCATAACGAGTATACCCACTTAAAATTAATTTACCAATTCTAAGAATTTCACCGATTCTTGTCGAAAATAACCTGCTAATAAAATATGGTGTTAACTTTCATGTTGACTTTTCTGGAAGTTCATTAGCTATTGACATCAATTCCATCACACACCATAAACTGTCAACCAATAATGTGCAAATTTGTGGACAGCTACCAACAACATATCATTTTCCATAGAATTTTAATAAGATAGTAACATGCTATGAGGATACACATCTTCTTACAGAAACTCATCATTATCTCCTTTTTTAGAGGTGATAATATTAGTAGTAACATTGGAGCTACCGACCGAACTAGCTCCACCCTTTTTGCATTCTTTCTTTGTGTAACCTAAGCAGAAAATCTTTTTCTTTCTAGAGCTATTATTTCTCCTAGAAAAATTATTCACGGCCAATGTTGAATTTTCAGGAGATCTACTGTCGTTATCTTTCAACCTTATTTCCTTGGAAATTAATTTACTGATAACTTCTGAGAAAACCAAATCATTGCCTCTATACTGCAAAATGGGCTGCATGTGTTTGAAGGAAGGCGGAAGAGACCAGATGAGCAGCAAAACTTTGTCATCATCATCAATTTTAACTCCAATGGACTCAAGTTCAGAAACGATCCCATTAAAAACACTCAGATGATCTGAGATTCTCGTACCTTCATCTATTTGCAATTTGTGAAATTGCTTTTTCAAATATAATCTATTTGAAATATCTTTAGTCTTGTATAATTCTTCAAGCTTTTCCCAAAGCTCTTTTGTTGTAGACAAGCCAACCACATTAGCCAAGATATTTTTAGCCAGACATAGCCGTATTTGACTAGCAGCTTTCATATCTAACTCTTCCCAATCTTCATCAGTTAGCATAGATTTATTGGTATCACTAGTTTTTCTGGATTTTCTTGGATCTCCACCGCTTGAATCAGATTCATCACTAGAATCATCTGAATCTTTTCTGCTAGCAATAGGGACCGGTTTCCCTTTTAAAGCCTTGTATAATCCAGACTGGATTAATACATCATTGACTTACACTTGCCACAAGCCAAAATTAATTCTTCCATCAAACTTTTCAATATCAAACTTAATGTTCGACATTTTTCTTGCATAATACAAACAAACAGTTAATGTACACGTAACCGAAACTCTGATGCCACTTGTTGGGAAATCTGAATCTTTTCAATCCAATTTCCTCCAAGTCACAATTATGCAATAATAACAAAATAAATAATGAAAGAATGATAACACAAGAAATTTACATGGAAACTCCCAAAATAGGAGAAAAAATCACGGTGTTGTAAAAAACAATTAGAGAAAAATATTTACTATGTGAAAATTGTTACAACCACATATACTCACAATATTTACTCAAAAATCTCAAATACACCTAAGAGAATTTTCTTCAAACTTATTTGAAACTATCTAAATATAAGAAATTTTTCTTATTTTTCTTATTCTATATATTTTTTCTTCCTCTCAATGCCTTTTATAGGCATTCATCAATCAAATTTAGTGTTGTCATGTTGTCAAATTAAGTAAACAATTTGACAACTTCTAATTACTAAATTAAATAAATAATTTAACAAATTCTTCTTGTCAAATTAAATAAACAATTTGACAATTTTTTTTATCAAATTAATTAAACAATTTAACAAATTCTCCTTGCTAAATCATCATTTTTTTTTTCTTCTTTTATTTTTTATCATTTATTACTAAAGCCTCTCCTCTTTCTGCGGGTTATGATCTCTCCAGGTACTTTGATGAAAGCACAGAAAAGTATTTTTCTCCTTTACTATTTCTTAAAAGGTATGAAATTATAGGAATTAATTTTGGGGTTTTCAATATTTCGAGTGCAGTGCAACAGAGACTAAAGGTGTCAGCTAGAGGAAAAGCTCTTATCCCAACAGATCTAAGTTTTGCCACACCAGAAGGAACATATGCTCGCATCGGTAAGTCTCACTTCACTTCAAGTCCTTTTTTTTTTATAATCTCTAGATGAGTGAATTAGGTTTTCTAAAATAGGGTTGTTGTTTCCAATGCAGCGCCCAGATCGGGATTGGCATGGAAGCACTCGATTGATGTGGGTGCTGGTGTGATAGATGCTGATTATAGGGGTCCAGTTGGGGTTATATTGTTTAATCATTCTGATGTGGATTTTGAAGTCAAAGTGGGAGATAGGATTGCACAGTTGATTATATTGAGAAGATCATCACTCCTGATGTTGTGGAAGTTGAGGATTTGGATGCCACTGTAAGAGGTGAAGGAGGATTCGGCTCTACAGGTGTTTGAGATTGTGTAGTTTTCATTTGCTTCTATGATATGTGATAATTTTGTAGAGGATTCTTAGGATACGTTAGTTTAGTGATTTTAGCCAACATATAGTTGGGGGAAAAGAATTATCTGTTTTGTTAGTACTTTTTAAAAGTGATTAGAAATTAGCGATGTCGTGGAAGTTTTCTTGTTTATGGACTCCACATCTAACATGTTCGTTCCAAGCAAGCAAAGAAAATGAAAAGCAAAAAAAAAAAAAAATTACTTGATTTTGTATTTTTCTGTGTCGATAAAACAAAATTTTTTATTTCAATTTCTTTTCTTATGCTGGAATTTGTAATCCATTAGGCAAATTCACTCCCTTCTCTGTTTTGAGGAGGCTGTACTTGTGTCTGGTTTGTCTTCTATTAATGAGCATGAATTGAGGCACAATATCTGCTGGCCCCTTGACATCAGTAATGTACCATGGCTATAGCATCTTGTGCATTTTCAATAAGTTAATTAGCAAGGAAATGTGAAGAAAATGGCATGAATTTTGAGAATAAATTATGCATCAATCAGTATCTTTAATTATCTAATAGAACAGTGATTATCATGGCAATGAGATATGTAAAATAAACAAATGACAAGCTCTTATATCTGAATCAACTTAGACATCCTCCAATCTGTCTCCAATTATAAATGGGGACCGACAAGTTGGGCAAGTGAGTCTCTTTACCAGCCAAAGGTCAATGCAGGCTGCATGAAATGTGTGCCTGCAAATTGGGAGGCTCCTGCATCTCTTCCCTTTCTGAAAACAATCCAAGATATGGCACAGTTGGTGGTGCTGATATTTGCTTCATAATCAAACCAAGGGAAGCCTGAAGAGCTATGCTCTCTGTTTAAAGGTATAAGATTGATTTCTTCATTTTCATCAACAAAATCAATGATTAGGTAGGAGATTACCACGTATACCAAAACAAGGGCAAAAATACCTATAAAGGGGAGGGGAGGAGGAGCTGGTGGTGGAGGATAAGGAAGAGAAGAAGAGTGCACATCTCTTGGAATGTATTGTGATGCCATCAACTGATATCTTTTATGCAAGAAAAGAGTTTTGACTTGTAGAGAAGCCTCTTTTACAATTTACAAATCACGTTCATTTTCCTTGCAACCTACCCCATACTATCTTTCCCTTTTCTTTGACCTCATGCTTCATGCAGGCATGCAGCCAACTGTATCAAAATGCAAGGTGAACAGATTCAAATTTATTATTGGCAAATACTGTTCCTTTTAGTATAATAAGTTGCCTCCTACTAAAGTGATTCCCACGGATCAAATTCAATCCCTATGACTATGATAAAGTCAAATTGGCCTCTTTGATAATAAGAAAATAAATAAATAAATATATATATATTAATGAAACAAGAAACAAATGAGGCTGTCCCGATGTTAAAGTTTAGTTAGTTTTATCAAAAGTATACCATGATTGATCCCACAAGAAGATTTGGAAGGTAAAAGGGGAACCGAGTAAGAATGGTAATTTTATCCACCCCGTTGAATATCCGCTTCGCCCCGACCCTAATGGGAAGGGTAGTTTAATAAATGAGACGGGATGAATTTTTTCTATTTATACTCGAGTAGGGCTCAGGTCGGGTTCGGATAATGTATAACCTATCTCGATTATATATATTTTTTATTTTTTAAATATTATATATATATATATATATATTTTTTATTTTTTAAAAATTTATAATTTATTTTTTATGTGAAATATAAATTTTATTATATCGATATGTAGAAAAAAATATAAATGAATAAATATATATATATGAGAAAATAAAATTAAAAAGAAAAAAAATAAAAAAAATAAATATAAATAGCTATACCCGCCCCGCCCCGAAGCGGGGCAGGTAATAGGACGAGTATTTTAATTTTGAAGCGGATTGAATTTGAATTTTACAAAATCCGATATATATCCAACCCGTTGCCATTTCTAACCCCGAGTCATGCACGAGGTACATTGTTACCAAGCAAAGTTGAATGTTTTGCCAGTAGTCTCATCATAATACCAAAATTTTGCATAGAAGATGCCAAGACTTGCTCCCAATAATAATAATAATAATAACAATAATAATAATAATAATAAGATGCACAGTCACAATATTGTAAAACTGAAAATGATGTTTAAAAGCTTCGAAGTCTTCCATGATGAAAAAGCTTTTGTTGCTTTGGGTCAATACAGTTGCACAATTCCATCT